>PNEQ01126125.1:0-25522 GCA_003012365.1 Medauroidea extradentata
TCCACTTAGGTTCCTCTACAATATCAGCTGATATATCGTCGGTATACTGCCAAAAGTGATTAAGTCATAAATGCTATTTCGTTTAAAAACAGTAATAAATTGTAGATATTAACAAAAATGTGGTATGTTACTATACTGTGACACAACAGTACGAAACGACGAATAGACTTTAAACTTGGGCAATTGTTCGTGAACAACACATACATATTCCTAGAATTATATAATTTTATCTCATTTTGACATTGTCACTTTTGGCAGTAAACCGACGATATATCATCTCACTAATCTCAGGTTTGGGGCACCAAATACGTTTCCGCGAAACCTTTGCCCTCTGAAACTTTGTAATGTCAATAAAGTTAAAGTGAATATTTTGACAATATATAATTGAGGGCACCGTCACCAATGGTTGTGCACAGGGTAAACAGATGTTTCTCATTCGATTAACCACTTACCTTAGACGTCTGTAACTACCGTAGAACGTCAAATTGGCAGTTTTATAAATAAGGCCCAGGCGAAGTTGCTGTTAGTGTCAGGGGCAAACTTAAGACTGCTTTTCGCGTGAACAGCTATAGCTACTTATCCTGCTGCAGAATTAGTTCAACTAGCCGCTTGGACATTATAACACTTGATGACTGAAGTACCAATCTTGTGTACAAAGAGGTTTTTCAATTAAAGTAAATATTATCAGTTACGAATAATACTCGCGAGCAAAGCCGCGGGGAACTGCTAGTTACGTATAAAAAACGTATTTTTAAAAGCGCGTTGTAAGGGATCCGTTGACGTGATGACGTCAGAGATAATATTTGCCCGGATCACGCATACTTTAGCGTCAATGACCTGTCCAAATTCGGTGATATGAGGATGTGTGTGTGGTGTCTTGGCTGATAACTGGAGCGATTTTCTTCGTGTGATTTGTCGTTTTAATGCAGTCTGCTTCGGTTGTAATTTAACAGTTATTTTACCGAAAATCCTTATTCTTCACTCCCATGTTCAAGAAGATCAGAAGCATTAAAATGTTATGTGACAATATTTTGTTTGAAATTTGTGTTGGAACTGGTTTTCAAGTATTCAGGTATGTCAGATTGTTTGAGGAAGGAAAAAAGTGGCAAGAATTTATGAAAATTTGGTTACTTTAAGCTTATTAAAAAGTTTTATTAATAAATTTAAATCTTCAGCTTTGAAAACCAATTCAAGTCCAACACTGTCCCTGAAAAAAAAAAAAGTTTAATTCGCTTTAAGAAATTTATGACATCCTTGTTTAACATTATGAATTTTTGTTTGGCCTTAACTTGTGGTATGATTCAGAGTAATTTACCTATTGCTGCACTGTTTTTTTTATTTAATATAAAATAATCCAATTAATACAGATTATATATGTACGTATACAGGTTGAGTCAGAACGGAGTGTGTTTATTCCGTGTTGATACCTGGCAGGCAACAAAGTGCGCACTCACATTATATTCCTCTCAAACAAGTCGCAATAAAGTCTTCCATGAAGGTAACGTGTATCATGTCTGTGTATTACATCTTTGAAAGTCGATAAAAATACCTAACTGTTTGTCAAATACAGTAGGGACATACCACACATTTTTTTGTTCTCAATGTAGTCAGTGTGTGTACTCCACAATACTTGTGCAACCAACAGATTAAGATCAACGTAAAGTAACATCATCATTCACGTAATCTTTCGTTAATGCCCAGTAGGTTTTTTTAACATCAGGTAAAACCCTTTAAGATCAACGGAAGTACAAGGCAGAAGAGTAAATGTTCTCAATAAGTAAAGGCTGTTTACATATTTGCGGCTTGCTCCTACATTATTTTTACGGCTTGCGTTCGCTGGGATTGCGAAATAAACTTTAAACGACAGCGTGCACTAAGGACGCGTTTCACCTCAGTTTTCCACGTCTTTTTTTTTTTATTTTTATGTTTGTACCAAAGTTTTTTTCTTATTTAAGACATAAATTGTGATCAAATCTTCCTCTTAGGAAATTTTTGTGTCTCTCATAGTTTTTGCGTAATGAGTCGTAAACGTCAAAATTTCCACTTTACGGTTTTATATACGCTACTAAAACCAACTGACATACCAAATCGAAAAAAATTCACAAATTATAACAGTGTTCTAGGCTTTGATTTAACACATATAAAAACAAAAAATATCTATTTTTTCCGTATTTTTAAAATTTTTAAATTTTCATTTCAAAATTCAGCAACCTACATTACGTTTTACGTGACTTCAATTCTAACAGCATTCATTATTAGTTTCCTATTGTTAGTATGTAATATCTTTAAAATAAATAAATAAATAATCTTACTAATCTGCCAGAAAAATTAGCTACAATCATGGTATAAATAAAACTGCTTCTTATTTATAAAATTATATATTTATTCGTTTATACATGTTCCAACTTCTGTACATAGGTTTTAATGTATTTTGAATGCTGCATCTCAGTGCTTTCAGAGCAATTCATGCTAAATTTTCGTTAAGTATCTAATGTATTATGACGTTATATATATTATAAAATTTATATTAGTAAATGTATACATAACACGATATTTTATAATTTAAATATTATATTATTGTTCATGTAAAAACAGTTTTGCGGCAACGATTTACAGGTCTCACAAACATAAATGACTGGGTGTACTATTCTAAGCCATTTCTTTGGTAATTGTTTTTACAATATCTCAGAATGCAAACGTGGTTTGCAAGTAGAGTAAATACGTAAGCCGTAGACATTGGCCCAAAACAAACCAAAATAAATAAGTTGTACGTCTTATCAAAAATATTACTTCAGACCCGCCAAGTGACGGCTGGCATACCGGTTGATACACAGCGACAGCCGGACTGTTTTCGTTGGCGTTTCAAATGTAAGATATAAGATTTTCTAATGGCTATAATTGTGAGGCAATTTAAGAATGTCACCTCTCATGTGTTAGTTTTTCAATGCAGATTACGCATAGGCCTATGTTCTCAGTGAAATTTGTGCACATTGTTCATTCTAGCGGGTGTGGAAAGTGCCAAGTCTGTAAACTAGACGTAGCAGTACAACTGTCAATTTTCATTTAACCAAGGATACACACGTGTATATATATATTCTCCAAATGCTGTTAGAAATAAACCCTGCGTGTGCCAGTAAGCATGGGTGCATCCTGTCGAGTTATTTGAAACGAAGTCCACGCAGACATTAGTGTTCATTTATAAGCGTAATTTTTATGAAATAAAAATATACATATACTGCAAATTCATTATTTAAAAAACTCAAAATGTCTTAAAAGGTGTGACAAATTAAAAATATCTCCGCCCAACGTGGGGCTCGAACCCACGACCCTGAGATTAAGAGTCTCATGCTCTACCGACTGAGCTAGCCGGGCTTGCTGCTACAGCTTGTTTCTATTACCAAACTCTTCATTTTTAAAACGGAAGGTACCCCCAAATACTTTACTACAGTTGCCATATTCACAGGCATGCATTAATTTTCGTGGCTTATTTGTAGTTACACGTTAACAAACTCTTCACGTACACTTAAGGCAATCTGTAGAAGTCATTTTTAATGAGTTCGTGAGTTTTTATTCATCTAACTCAAGCCAAAGAAACACCTTTGATGCTTCTAGTGCTATTGTAAAATGGAGTCTACTTTTATAACATTACTTCTTACTGCAGTGTGTAATAGGAAACGTACAATAACGTCACTTTCTATACGAGTTTAAGAGCCCATGTCAGTTATTATTATACAATTTTCTTAATTCCTTCCTGATTAAAAATTTGGCACGATTTAACTAAAAATATTTCAATAGGGACGTAGCTAATTATTTTCCCTTTCATTACATACATTGTGCTCGGAAAATTAAAGAATAACTATGAAATAATTAAGCTAAATTAAATTTTAAGATAAAAATTCTCTCTCGCCATATAAGACACACTAAACAACACCCAGCAATGAATTCATCTAATAAACACATAATAGTAACACGTAATGTTTCTATAAAGAAACATTGTCGGTTATTTGTCACACCTTAATTTATTAAACGAAAACTATTATTATTACTAACAAAAGAGGTGACGCAGCCTCTTTTTTTAGACTATTTAACAATTTCGAGCAAAGTTGTGCGCTGAATCGAAGGAAGGTTTGGTTTGGTTAGAAGTCTACAGTACAATTTTATATATGGCGTTGCAATTCCTAGTGTCTACAACGTATAAAGGGCTGGTGCAGACGCACTTTAAATGGAGTTTACACAGTTAGAAATTAAGCGGTGAGAAGTAGACTTAAGAATTAGGCAGTAGAGTGGCAAAAATTGAGCGTACACAATAGCGATGTTATTGCATAAGTTCAGCCAATATTGTATTTCTTGCTGTATTGTTTATGCCGAAGGCTACAAAAACCATTTTGTAAAACAAAGAGGAAATATCCATTGCGAAGCAAGTAAATCGAAGTTCTTCCAGTATTCACAATTAAAAATCTTAAATGACACAATAAATTACATTTATTTTCTATAAAAATATTCCGTTTTGTGGGTATTTTGTAGGTTAAAGCAAGATGGCGGTTAACGAGTACAATATGAATGGCGTCATGGGAATACCGACCTGTATTATGATTGGTTAAACTTAAGATTTTCACTGTATCAACTCAGTTGTGTACACTTCAATTCAAATCAATGTGATGGAAAAAAATTCAAAGCCCTTTTGCTTAAGTCTTAATGATAAAGTTTTAACTTGTGTAAACTCCTTCAATCGTCTTGCAGTTTGGGCACACTAGTGACATACCCGAAAATTGGTGGAAAGTAGGGATCGGGTAAAAAATCGTCCTGCTCTCAACGTCATTAAGGTTGTTACCAGGCGCGCCCTATGCTACGTGGTATCGTTTGACGGTGGCGAGCAGGTGTGGCAAACTGACGTCACGACATGAGGTTGGCGCAAGAATTCTCCTGTTTCTTCTTCCCGTCACGTGCCTAACTAAATGTCCTCAAGTCCGTTAGCTCACTTTGTTGGATGTACTTCGTGGCCCGTGCGGTTGTACGAGTGAGTGAGAGAGTTTGGTCAGCGTTGGTGAGGTATGACATGAGGTAAGTACGGAGCAGCGCCGGAATGAATGGAAGATCCCCGAGAAAACCCACTGACCAGCGGCATCGTCCGGCACGATTCCCACATGCGAAAATCCCGCGAACTCGAATCACCTTGGTGAGAGGCGAATAGTCTGACCATTCGGCCAACGCGGCCCCGCGGGGTGTTTGAAAATTGCTATTCATAAAGTATTGTTTTTCAGGAACATGCTTGTATTTGCCAGTTAACTTGTTGAGGGCCAACGTATAGAGTCGATTAAGAAAACGGTACGGAAGTGCCAATGTTTGATTTTACACAGTATACAGGCTTAAAAATAGAAATGGAGAGCCGAAATTCTTCAAGATATAGTGACGTTTCTCTCTCACGAATTGACACATCTCAATGTAGAAAACGGTCAACTCGTGTTCAGGTCTTCTCGCCGGCGCCCGTAAGTAATTTACGCACAGACGCTTTATTTGTATGGTCGGTTAGTAAAGATTAAAATTATATCAGTGCATACAGAAATTTTAAATTTTCTGTAGCAATGTCTTGCTTAGGCTCAGCAAAAGAAATAATACCATGCAAAAGCTAGTAATTACTATTTTGTGTTATAAAGAACGAAATTATATCTGTGTTCAGCTCAATTTCACGAAAAAATTATTTGTAATAAAAAAATGTTTCTAATGAACATTAATTTTTGAATATCTTTCAGTACATGTATTTATTAATCATGTGAAATAACAAAAGTGTCATTCTTTGGCTTCGAAATTATATTTTATTTCAAAATTATTTCATTCGTATAGTTTGAATAGTTTTTACTTTGAGTAATAGCGAAAATAGTCAAATCAATCTTTTGACAAGCATTTGTACAAAAACTATGGAACCGAAAATTATTTCATGTACGAGAAATTACTGTTAATGTAATATGTAATAGTTGGACTGTATTTGGTACAATCACAAAATTACGAATTTTTCGGTGAAGAGCTCTCTTAAGGCTCGGTTTCAGTCGCCATATCAAATAATTTTGTTTTTCGGTTTTTTGCAATTCTGATGGTAAAAATGTCAAATCTGCGATTATACCTCAAATGCTATTTACCTTGTGCTACAGTACAGACTCTGTGATTCAGATACTAACAAATAGTTACGCCACAATCTGTGTGGCAATTTTTTTCACATTCACAATTTTCCTTACAGATTGCGACTATATTATAAATGACTATACAATCGCCATGTCTGTACTATAGCACAAAGAAAATAGAATTTTAGGTATAATAGCAGATTTTACATTTTTACCATCAGAATTTCAAAAACTGAAAAACAAAATTATTTGATACGGCGACTGAAACCGAGCCTTAAGGGGTATGGAAACGCAAGACGTCGGGCAAACGACTGGAATACTTAATCGTCGATATAAACTTAACTGACCATCATAACTCGATGAGACTTTTGCTCAGTAGATATTTTACTAGCGGACGTCTGTTTATACAGCACTATACGGTAGTATGCTTTGCTTTCGAGTAAAAAATTAAAAACTTTTTTAGAAAAATACTTGAAGCCACAAAATCATAAAAACGGAAAATTTTAAATTTTTATAGTTTTCAATGTTGTTGTACATGTATCAAATTGTAGAGTGTTGACATACACTCAATGCTGTAGCGGTATCTATGGACAGGAAATACACCTTGGTAGCCAGCATGGCGGAGCTTGAGAGCATGTTGTTTTCATTGTAAACTAATCATTAGACATTCTTATAATATATTACATGGCGCTGCAGACAAATGTGCTTTTTTGTCTCAAAATAAATTCGTGAGACGCGGGACGCGATCGGCGGGCATGATTAACGAAATATTTTCAAACATTAGGCCATCGTTAAACTTCGCGTGATGGACAACTTGAGACCACCGCGACAGCTAAGTCTAGAGGAGGATTTAGCTAGCAACTGGAAGAGATGGAAGCAACAATTCAACATTTATGTAATAGCTTCAGGAGGAACGGAGAAAGAGGACGCCATCAAGATTGCTACGCTACTGCACGTACTGGGCGAGGAAGTTCAATATCTCTATTTTACACTGGATATACCAGAGGCCGATGCGAAAAAATTTGATTCGGTGCTGGACCATCTTGACAATTATTTTCTGCCTACGACTAATCAGAGTGTTGAACGTCACAAATTCAATAACCGGGTGTAAGAGGAAGGTGAAACGTTTGATTCCTTTGCTATGGGACTTCGCCGCTTGAGTGCTAATTGTGAGTATGAATCGATTCGAGATGACTTATCAAGGACAGGATAGTGTGTGGTGTTAAGGACTCGCGTCTCACGGACAGATTGCTTCGTGAACCTATGTTGACTCTCACGAAGGCAATTCAAATATGTAAAGCTGCGGAGCAAACCCATGTTTTGTTTAAGGTAATCGACTATGAAGAGGCGGAGCATGTAGTGCGCCGAGAGTACTGCAAATCGAGTCGTCGACCAGATACGTCGGGGAAGTCAGACGAGGGAACGAGGGATACACACCAGCATTCCACGAATAGATGAAGTACCAGCCGCCGGCGAACAAGAGATACCAGGGTGGTGACGAGACAGGTGATCAGCAGAATCCTACAACTTTTCGCAGGGACTATAAGCAAGGTAGCACACAACAACGCGGGTTGCATACCTGGAAGGCAATAAAATGCACCCTCACATGTGTTTCTTTTCAATAGTTCACATAAACATGTTGCGTGAAGGTGACTTGTATTATGCATTTGTATTACATTTAAGAAAAGCAATACAAAATACCTACATGTTACACACACATTGGTAGGACCGTAACACCCCCTCGTTTTTCTCGAAGTTGTACACCACAATAGTGGCTGTGCAAATACTTACGATCAATGTAATCATTCACAATACCTTTCTTATTGTCTGTTAGATTTAATTTTTGTTCGGTAAAACGTCGCTTTGTAAGGGTGGATATCTCCCTTACAAGTTACTGTACGATATTTTTCGTATGTAATGTTTTCTAACCCCTTTTGGATAGAGCAATTGAGCACTTCCAAACACAATGTACGCAGTATTGCCTATGCTCTCCTGGTACTCTATCGCTTCAGCCAAAGCTTCGCGTGCGTTTTTCACGAAAACTGTGAGCCCTAGACTGTTGCAATAAGAGGACCATTTTTATTACAAAGCTGGCATTACTCACTAAAACATCGTCAAATGTTCCACTATCCCGATGGCACAAACGTTTAGTCCACTTAGAGGGTGGCCATCCCTGTTCTTTTAGTAATGACTGAAGGTATCAACCAGCATTTGATGTGGGTTTGAAGACTATTATAACACAAATCAATGTTCAGATTATTGTCGTTTTACATAATTCTGTTTCCGATATTTAAAATAAATACGGTTTTCAAATTCTATATTCTGCGGCTCATTACTCCCACAATATTACACTTAGATACAAAGTGTCCTATATATGTCCTACTTTATTTTCCATAAGGAATCACCTCCCTGCCTTTGTACCTGTAGTTCAGGACCACCCTGTAAATCAACGATATTACAAAAAGTGGTTGAACAGTTTTGTTCAGACGAGTAAGCAGATGATTTATGCAAAATATTAAATTTCTAGCTAATGTAAAAGTGAATACACCAGAGTTTTCAAATTTTTTAATTACGATTCAATTAATATTTTTAACATAAAAAGATTATTTGCAGCATTATTAGAAAATTTGTAATTTCATTTATAAAACTGTGCAGTGATTTTTTTCTACTTATTACGTGTTGGCAGGTATATCAAATTTGACAAGACGCTGCAAAACTCAGGGACATGGCCTTAAACCCCATTCACAATTGACATAGCGCAAATAAAAATCATAGCATACGAAAGTGAATGCATGTGTTCTTTGACACGAATTGTGGCGTTCACAATTAATAGGCCTACTCGGCATGACTTACGTAGCGTAACTTACTTTGCATGTGGTTAAAAACGGTCATCTCTGAGTGTTCTACGCCAAGCATTTTGTGTCGGCCAATAAGAATGTGAAACGTTGTAAGAGCCGTTGGCGCGAAAATTTTCTATCAACAGCAAATAATTTCTTTCTTGCTGATTTTTTCTGATTCGTGAAGAAATAATTTCGTGCTGACCGTGTGTGTACTATTAGTGCTTTTATAGTAAAATTCCGGACTGGACTGAACTTGGACTGGATTCAACATTGAACGAACGTGCGGTGAAATGTGTTGATAGTAAAATTTTAAATCCAGATTGACATGTAAACATGGACTGAATCAATATCTAGAGGTATATATTTGCGAAACAATGAACTACATAAAAAATGACTGTTAAAAAACCAAAATGTCAGTATGTGTTAGATATTTTGCTTTAATTTATTCATGGTTCAGTCCGATTGGTGTTTAAAGTAAACATTTCAATCCTGATTCTACACTTCACTCCATCTCGCCGATTGGATTGGATTATTCACTATACTCCTACTTCAATTCGGTAGGAAAGCGCTAAAGTTTCTTCAGCCCACTCCTAGTACAATACGGATTGAGATGTTACTCTAAACGTTGTATATTTCGAATGTTAAGTTGAGTTAATTCTGTTACTTTTACCATGCCGATTGTGTACGAGTATTTACCATCATTTTACCCTATACTGAGCAAAAATTCAAATTTATGTCAGTCAGCACCAATTAGAGTATTAAACCAATGCAAGCCTATGAATGTGGCTGCCCTAGAAGAGAAATACTTAAAGCCACCTTTAGTTACTACACAGTATTTCATGACCCACCAAAGTGTCAAATTATATATTTCAGGTTGGTAAGCGTACCTCACATTAAATAATAGTTTTATTCGTTGAACCACCTATGTTTCGGCAAGCCCGGCTAGCTCAGTCGGTAGAGCATGAGACTCTTAATCTCAGGGTCGTGGGTTCGAGCCCCACGTTGGGCGGTCTATTCTTTTATTATACCTCATAAAAAATTTAATGTGGCTTCTCAGTTTGTGCATGTTTCTATATAGTTAATAATTTAGATTTTCTTTAAATATATGGTTTCATGGGCTTCTTGTGTGCAAACGGGTGATAATTCCTGTTCCTGTGGACAAGTATACGTAGTCTCGAATGATGAAAGAACACAAACTAAATTCAAAAAGATAGAAAAGACTCAGTGAGTAAAATGGATTCGTAATAATAAAAATATATATTTAAGTTATGCATTACTGAAATTTGGTACAGTTTGCGCTTACTTGAACTTCTAGGGAGTTCTCCATCAGTTAAAAAAAAAAAAAAAAAAAACGGAATACTAAGCTTTTTCCGACTATCTGCGAATACCGGCGAATTTTTTGCTTCGGCACTTACAGTACGTTAAAATTTATCATTATGAAAGTTCGCAATAAAACGAAACTAAGCCATGTTATGAAAACGAGGAACGAGGAATTGTCTCGCACAGTTTGTTTTGTGATTATTCCTCTCTAGAGAAATATTGTTGAAAAAAATTTCCTTGTGTTCATTAATAATTCAAACGGAAGAAAGTTTTTAAAAAATTGTTGTTACAGGTATAGTTAACGAGGAGAAGTAATAGACTAATGGAATGCGTTCGTTGCACATGAACGGAGTTGTAATGTGCCACGTTTAATATTTTCCAAGCGAAACCGCTAAACTTATTCGCAAAACGTTTATATACAGAAATAACACACACTTGAAACAATGTTTAATAATTTAGAAAATACAGCACGCTTATTGGAAACATTGTTTTGGGACTCCCCAAATTGGCTAAAACTTTTCTTTAGACTGCAGTAAGTACAATACCGCGGATTCGTAAAACATACCACTAGAAGCATGTGTTGCACTTAACTACAAACTTTCACCCGCAACCAAAATTGCAGGGCCGCCGCTGAACGTCCAATAGGAAATCTCGTAAAACGAAATCACTACACCCAATTTTGGCGCAGCGTATATAAGCGAAGCGGCTACTGTCGATTGTGGCAAGCTGAGTCTTATGGCTCGCCTGTCTCTGTGCATCAAACACAAACCGAATTTTAAAAAAACTCGCGTTTTCATTTAAAAATAGTTTTATTATCCTTAAACCTCTCGCGCAGAGATTTTCGGATAGAAAAAAATTTAAATTCTGTATAATAGAGGCCTAGATATTACCATATTAAAAATTATAAAAATTTATGTTTTCTATTTTTATAGATTTTGTGGTCTCAAGATCTTACTTTCATAAAAATGCTTTTTTTAAACTATTTACTCAAAAGTAAAGCATACTACCGCATAGTGCTATACAAAAAGAGACCGCTGATAAAATATCTACTAGGCAAAAAACCTCATCGAATTTTGATAAGTAGTTCAGATTTCATTGACGAGTGAGTATTCCAGTCGTCTCTCGACATCGTACCTTTCCATAGCCCTTAAGTTGGCCTCCTGGGGACTTATACTCGAGTTTTCAGTCGCATGCGAGTGGAAGCCCAGTGACTGTTTTCAGGGCACGGAGATTGTTTTATCGTTTGGTAATTCATTCTTTTAAGTTAAAATCGATTAAGCCTTTCTCTATGTCCTAAAAACACCATTCGGTTTCCAAATCGCGTGCGACTGAAAACTCTAGCATTGGCCACCTGGGTGAAGGTACACACCATGCGCATCACGACTCTCCCTAGCCTCGAGACGTACGTAAGTCACTGAACTGGTTTGCAGTGATCTCGCTGACAATCTCTATGAGACATACAGTGGTGAGGTAAGGAAATGTAAGTTGGCTTTACGTCTCATCGAAAGCGAGGTCATTAGAGATGGTGACACACAAGTTGGTACAATGAAAGGGGCTGGGAGAGGAGTCGGCCATGGCCTTTGTTAAGGAACCATCTCAGCATTTTCCTGGAGCAACTCCGGGAATCCATAGAAAACCGAAATCAGAATGGCCGGAGCCAGGGTGCCTATGCTCGAGTTTTCAGTCGCATGCGATTTGGAAGCCGAATTGTGTTTTTTAGGACATGGATAAAGGTTTTTTCGATTTTAACTTAAAATAATGCATTGTCGAACGATAAAACAATATCTATGCCCTGAAAACGACCACTCGGCTTCCAACTCGCATGCGACTGAAAACTCGAGCATTAGTCCTTAGGGACATAATCCAGGTCCTCCCAAATGCGAGACATTCAGTGGTGACCCTGTCAATTATGACGTTATCTTAAAGATAAAGGGGCATTGTAAACTCCGAGGTCTTTTAAAGTATTGTCTTCTAATATTTGTGTACCTAAAAAGGCAGCAAAAACACACAACTTTGATATTTTCGTCGGCGTGAAAATAAACTTTAGGGATAAATTGAGGACTTAAAATGCATATACACATGTGTAACGTTGTTTTGATGTTGTTTTTAGGCAGGCACCACTTATACACACGCTGAACGTTCCCCGAATAAACTTGTATCGGCTGAAGAGCTGCACACCGTTCAGCGGGTTGGGCAGACGGTCACCTTAGATACGCTCTACGTGTGCGTATGTTGGTGTATAGGAGGGAAGAAAGGGGGATTGAAAAAGAAATGATGAGAAATATCCGGAGAATAGAGTTTCATTGTTACCAACATTGCAGCGTTGCCTGACATAGTCAGGAACAGGGCGTTGGTAGTCCGCACGTTCATGAACGAGAAGAATGCATGACGGGGGACATCCCCTCGAGGTATCCTCTCTCCAGACTGTAATACATCTCGCTCGGCAGCCCTGGGGGATCGGTACATAATGGACATCTCTTGTCACCACCGCGGGGCGGATGTGCACACACGTTCAGTAACTGCGGGCGCTGGTGTGGTGCGGATAAACCGCCTGCGGTCACCCCGACGAGCCCCTGGATGCCAAGCTCGTAATGGATATGTTATACAGGATGACTTTGAGTTCTCTAGTGTTTATTGTTCTATGTCCACCATTTTGGAAAATAGCACAACATCAATAAATATTTTACGCGATTTTTTAGAAACTACTGCACCTATTGTAACTAAGTTCATAACTTTATTTTTTAATTTATCAATTAAACACTGATTTTTGTGGGATATGTTGACTTTGGTACTCAATTTTTGAAGAATGTAAGACCTGGAATATTATATAAATATTTTAAATTTTGAGAGCTACTAGGCCGACTGAAACTGATTTTTAATAATTTGACATTTTATCGTCCAAATTTTGATTTGCGTAGTAAGAGTTCATTGTTGCCTGCCGTTCTGGAAGAAAGCATGATATGAACAATAAAGTTGTATTTTGGGGACTATTTGGTCAGTTGTAGGCTTTATTTTTGCCAAGAAATTTTTAATGAAATATTTTAGGTAAAATTAACGTGTCAATTGGTTATTCTTCGCTATTCACTATCATGTATATGAATAGCTTGATGTTTTATGTTAACTATAAATTTGGTAGAATTACTTGTCGAATTGTAACCAATAATACCCACCACGAAACTGACTGTAGTGATCTCGGCCATAGAAACAACAGCACTAGGAATGCCGTAATTCCATTATGCTTTTATAACTTCTACGTTTCTCTTACGCAGAAATGATAACTAAGATTTTGTTAAATTTCTGAGAACTCGGGACATAATTTATATTAAGTAAATACGCCAACAATTGCCTAACTTGTGTACGTACAATCATTTGGAAAGTAGTCACACCCGGACTAAAGACCAGAAAAGCGAATCGCGTATGAAACGCATTGTACAGGTTTCTTGTAACTGTCACAAAAGCAATGCTCAACGTCGTTTAAGAACTCCAAAAATATTTTAGTAAGAAACTTGAACCTCGAATGTGTTTTCGTCAGGCTCGCAGCAAGGTTTCTGGGAGCCAGGGGCAAAGAACTGTTCGTGGCATCTAATGTTTGAATAATAAGATTTACGAACAAAGCATTACCGATAGTGTTTTTTTATTGTACACGTAATTAATACACATGTTTGCATTAAAACATTGTGAAGTATGTTATAGGCCGTTCACAATAAAGTGAGCACTGCATAATGTTTTCTTTGAGCCGTTTTGCAGTTATCTTTACTATTTTTAATATGAAAACTTCCATATAACTAAAAACCAGTGTAAAAATTCCAACACTCTCAAAAGTTAACATCTATTGGCCCAAAATAACATAATTTTAATTAATTACAAGTTCTGATGAGTGCCCAGTTTATAGCGAACAGCCTATACAAGAGTTCTATTCCCACCAGTCACCCAGATTTTCGTAATTGGGAATCGGTTCGGGACAATGCCGTTTATTTTTTTTCAGTGATCTTTCGTTTTCACTGCCGGTAATTCCCGGTGTCATTTCGTGTTCATCTCATGTCACCCCTCATCGGCTCTCAAGACCTGAAGAGCCGCCAAATCTCTTCTTCACACTTCACTCGCGGGCCGTATGCATCCCGGCTCCTCAGACCTAGGAAAGGGGTATCTGCCTTGTTGAAACCTCCGATAAATGGCTACAAGGAGAAACCACTAGGTGGGGCGTTAGACTACCTAGCTCTCAGGCTGTTGGGGTCCGAAAGCCCATGTTTCCAAGTGGGAGACAGTAATGGCAATGGACGAACCTGATGCGGTCTGGGGAAACTAGACGCACGACCGAGCTGTGCGGCTGAATGGGTGGTCTCGCCCCCCCCCCCCCCCTTTTCCCCCCGGGTGGGTGCTCTGCCAAAAGGAGCATCCTGTGCGTACTTGAAGTACCCAGACGATCAGGCTGGAAAACCCACAAATGCCATGAATTGAAGGTAGTACTACGGGAGACCAGATAGCCTCACGTACCTGATCTGGGTTGGTCTCGTAGTGGTGGTGGTCGCCCGGATGCTGGGCAGATCTGGAGAGGACGCTTCCTCTGAGAAAGGTCGATGAGTAGGCTGCAAAAGTGCCCGGTAGCAGACCTGGACAGTCTGTTAGGGGTTAGATAGGCCCCGACTCAAACCGGCTGAGCTGAGGATCTCCGTTGGGGGACAGGATTGTGGGCGAGAACCTGGGATTGGTGACCCTATGCTCTTTCACTAGCTGCTGTTACTCCTTTGGAAGGTGGATGGAGGCGCAGGTTAGTGTTCCGTCAAGGGGTTCGACGGTTCCAACTGACTGTTAACTGAAGTCCACTACGTGGTAGAGCGTGATATCGCCCCATGCCCGTGGGGGCCGGGCGCCGGAATGGCTTGATGCTTAAGAGGCACCGTGAACAAAGAAAGCCACGAGAAATAGTGAGTGACGTATAGTGAAGTTGTAACGTGTAAGAAAATGTATTTCATGTTTATGAGTGCGCAGTTGTAGAGACCATTACACATGCTTTCGAGGAACATGTTCAGGTAACCCCTTCCCATTCAGATCCTAAAAGATAATTCAAGCTGTAAACTTGTATCTATTAACTAACATTTAATATTATCTGCAGTCTATATTACGGACTGATAAATACAAACATACATATTTACCTTCTAGCGCTGTTATTGTTTGGGTCCAAATTAAGTCTTGAAGAGTTCTTTTGCCCTATTCTTCTTTAACTAATCTTTCTTTCTTCTCTTTCCTCTATCTCCCGACTCTTATACACGTCTTATGAAGACAGTCCAAAGTTTAGTTTATTATTGGTAAACACACTTCATGCAAAAAAGTAATTATATATATATATATATATATATATATATATATATATATATATATATATATATATATATATCAGTTCGAGTTCAGTGATATTGAAACAAATAAAACGAAAGACTTTTACTAAAGTATTCGCAAAAAAGTATTCGTATTTAGCAAATATTAACTTTATAGAAGGTTTTCATTTGACTAATTGCTAAACATAATGTTTCTTTTTTTTAAGAGTACTGGCCTGAGATTCTTGGCTTTCGAGAGAATTATTTTTATACCCACATGAGATCCGATACCGTAAAATTGCTCTGTAACTATGTTACAAATTGGTTTTACTATGTAGGGCGTATTAATAATTTTTGAGACAAAAGTTATGAAGATTATAGCCAAATTACGAATTAAAAGTAAATTCAGTTAGATAACCAATTAGCTACCATCGTAATGTATAGTTACAACCAGTTGTAAACAAAGTCGAAGGGGGATTTTACAATATTGGCTCACGTGTATACATTTAAAATAATTACCGTCAAAAATGTATAAACTCGTGCCCAAGCCCTTAACACACAAGCGTGTGATGTTCAAAAGCTAAGAATCACAATGTGCGCCATCTGTACCGGGTTGTGTAGAAACAGAAAGTACAATCTTTTAACTGTTTTCCACTGTACACTTTCTCTTGCGTGGTTTAGTTCACACACACTTGCTTGATGGCAATTAATACCATTATTGATAAGTTGCTACCTACATAAGCAATAATCGCAGCATTAATAATTTTCATTAATATTTTAAGTATGAATCCAATTTTCGATAGACGTATTTTACAGGTGGAAAATGAAAAATTCTCGAAAAAAAAAAATATTTCCCCCCTCAGAGTTTAGGGCAAAGGGCTGGTTCTGGGACAATCTGCCCCTTTTGCCCCCCCCCCTCCCCTTCCCAAAATTCCTTGCTGCGGCCCTGGTTTTTGTAATAAACAAGACTGATATTATTGGTAGCGGAATATTTTGTAAAACGCAAGTGCCATACCATACACAATTTAATATTAATTTAACTAGGATCAATTCAGATTCACTCGAAGGAACCCAGGAGACACCAATCCTCCAGTTTATTGTTACTTCATTTTGTCGTTACTATTAATCGATAACTGCTATTGTTATAATTATAACAGCGATTATTATCCTTGAGAAAAAACCGAATAACTCAGTTTTAAACAAATAAAAAAAATAGTTCCAAGTGAAGTGTTATAGTTTTGAAATTCTGAAAACAGTAAATTCAGTACGTCATCCCTAGTCTGCCTATTTTAAAAACAAACCCTTTGAGTATTCCCAAGCAACTTGCTGAGAGGTTGCGCCCGACTACTCGGTGTAATATAAGCAACCTAAATCAGCGACGAGCTGATTCGTACGTGACTCGCGGTATTTTGCCAGGATATGACCCAGCAGATCCTTTCGCGGCCGAAATGAAAGGTAAAATAGGGGTTGGGAGAGGACCTCAAATTAGTCCCGATTTCTAGCACATTAGCTGAATCGACAGGATGCGCGTGTTTCGCAGACGTAAGATGAGGGGCAGTTGTGGGAGCAGAAGGAACCCCGTCTCGTATGTGGTCGTACACATGAATTTTTTTTTTTGCCCCTGGTAGAGGAGAGCCGTCGTCGTGGGCAGTCAGGAGGGTCTGCTCGCCATCCAATCATAGCACGGGCCTCTAGCGGTCTTCGTGGTGGGTGGGTGCCACGGCCAGAGTAAAAGGGGTTGAACTGGTAGTCCACGCGGGGCGGGAAGCAGGGGTGGCGCTTTGAATGCCTCGCTAACGAGCCCCAAGACTCAGCAAAGTTCCTACCGCTCTTGGACGGTGGCCGCCGCACACGCACCCAAGATGCTGACGACACGATACAACGCAAACACGGTACAGGGCGCGGGGAGGCGGTGGCCTGCTATGTTCCCATTGGTCCCGCTGCCAGAAAGGTCAAGCCCTTAGTCAAGTTTAAAGCAGTAAGGGTGAAAGGGCCTCCAAATATTCATGAGCTGCTACCTAGCTCTGTCTGTATATGCGTGTATATTCAAGTATGTATTTATTGTTCAGGCGCGTGTTTCTCGGAAAGCAGATATCGCAGACAATAATTCACTTATAGTTTTAAAATGGCGTGTGACATACCACCATTCTGCTTATTCTGTCAGACTTCAAGTGGAGAAACTGTCATTTAACAGAATGTTATTGTTTCAAAGTCCAGTGGACATAGCTTTCGCAGTTTCTGTTGTGTTTAGTAATTACGCTTACTAGAAGCCTAGTTTTTAAATTGCGAGGTGCAACCTCCGTATTATTATTGTTATTACTATCGTAATCATCGTCACCGTCATAGTCACCATCACGTCACCATCACCATCACCACAGCTCCTCCGCCACCATCTATGATTGCGATGATCTTGACGTTTTGTATTTTACATACGTCTCGTACTACCTCCTGTTTGCCACTTCGACGACCATCATTTTTTCCATATACTTATCATTACTCAGTGCATATAGTCCTTTCCACGCGACTGTATTTTATGTACACTAGAATGCACCACTATGATTATTTCAAAATAAAAAAATCAATTTGATAAAAATATTTTATTCAGATCCTTTCACGTTTGTCTCCTGCACTTCGCTTCTAGATTCAATCCCCAGAGGTTGCACTGCTGGGTGATGGACAGCATTTGATCTGTACCACCATCGCCAGACCATTAACTCGTTTTAGTTCATCTATGCAGTTATACACAACCCCTCATCTCATCAATACATACTACCCCTCCACTGTACTAAATACTAATCTCGCCCAACTCTCTTCCTCCCTCCTTCCCCCTCGCCACTTGATCCACTAACGTTCCTACCTATTTACTTATGTATACCTATATCTCTCATTATATTCCAGATTAATTGTTTACGTACCATGATACATTAATTGAAAGGAAAACACACAATCTCTACTTAAGTATACGTCCTTTGAAGCTTTAAGATTTTATAAGTGTTTACAATCCTCATGCCTGTGCAATTGAGAATAGAAGCTTCGTGATCCTTTCAACCATTCAGTGTTATAAAATCAATGTGGAATACTCAGTTATCCATAACCATTTAGGAGGCTGTATAGTTAAATAAGGTAGAAATTTTTTCTGCGTGTACGTAATCTGTGGTTTTACACACACATACATGTACATATATATATATATATATATATATATATATATATATATATATATATATATATGTGTGTGTGTGTATTTATTTATTTATATATCACCCTTCAGTGCACTGATGTCTTGGCAGCAAACTGTCCTAACTGTGTTTACGGTATCGACACTTTCACGCATACAATATTATAAACTTTTTTACGTTGACTCATCGTGCGTAGTATCCCGTTCGTACGACACGCATTATGTTAATAATAGTACGAGTTTGAAAAAAAATATTACATAGTTACTTTATTTATGCTAGCAGGGAAAATTACAACTCACAGACATGTGCCTAAGGACGTTTTTGAAGTCACGTATCACCTAAGTGGTTCAATGAAATATATTTCTGTGAACATAATTAAAGCTTTTTTTTTTTTACTGAGGTACAATGTTCGGAAGTGATCTCAGAATACTACATGCTTGTCATGAGAGAATTTTTTTAAGGACACAATATGACTAAAATCTCAGGTAGATCATTATACTAAGCTTAAAAACCAAAAATATTTATATATTCAACGTCCTGTGTATCCATCTACCTTTCTCTCATTTTCTCTCCCTTTCTCTCCTTCCCTCTCCCTCTGGCTGCCAGACTGTATAGTTAGGTACCAAATAGGTATAATTTGACTGTCCTTTGTATCGTCTTTGTACAATGCCTAGTGTTGTATAATACTATACTAATAAGCCTTAACAATTTAAGATTTACAAATGGTTGTGCATGACTGTGCATGATGAATAACACAATGAAATAAATATTACTGCTGCCCAGGGCCGGATTTACCGCTAGGCCCAGACTAGGGCGCAACTTTCACAGGGGCGCACTTTTAGCCTTAACTCTTAGAACAAATACCGGACTAAATCAATGATTACGTACACGCAGAAAAACATTCTACCTTATTTAACTATACAGCCTCCTAAATGGTTATGGATGACTGGGTACTCCACATTGATTTTGGAACACTGAATGGTTTAATGGTTCACAAAGCTTGTATCATCAAATGTACAGGCACGAGAATTGTTACAATTTATAAAATCTTAAAGCTTCAAAGGGCGTATACTGAAGTAGATATTGTGTATTTTCCTGTCGGTTAATGTATCATGGTACGTAAACGAATATTTTGGAAAATAATTGGCGATATAGGTGAGACACGTTTGGTATGGTTCACCATCATCACTGGTAGACCGGTGATTGGTACACGTTTCAACTGACTAGTTACACCAGGAGAGCAACTAAGAGTTCTGCCAAGCTTAGATTATTTATTAAATTAAAAGATTGCGAACTGTTTAAAAACATATTTTTTCAGTTGCATCCTATGCTGCGTTGGTTCTCTTTTGTCTCTTTTTTTTTTAGCTCAAGTGCACAATTGGCATGTGAGTTCGTTTATAAAAAAAATTGTTGGATTTGCACGAGTTTAATTTTTGTGTAACTCTCCCCCATATATCAAACTAATTGTGAGTTATTAATTTGATAGAGACACTGTTTACATATAGACAAGAACTTCATTTAATTTATCAAGCATTTCACTTGTAATAATCATCATTCAAAACTTCCGCTTTGATAAATAATATATTTTCGAATCTAATAGGTCTGAATTATAATTGTCATAGTTAAGTAAGTTCTTTTCGATGTTAATTTATCAAAACATTTTGTATACTTGGGATGTTACTTTCCAAGGCCGTGGTTACAAAGCACTTTGAACTAGTTAGTTTTAAACATATGGTTACGCATACGGTTACAGCGAATTTGCAGTTGTTCCGAACGTTCTTACTCCTACCAAAACTAAGCTGGTTTGTAACGTCCTCAGAATGACATTTCTTCTTTGCATCGCTTAATTGATATGTTAAACGTCGATATACTATTTTAAAAATATGGTGGATGGCGGGAACTCATGAAGCAGTGAGAAGAAAGTGAAAATTGTAATTTTAAAATAAGAATTGTTTAATACTACACGAAAACATGACTAAATTGGATTAATTGTATTTTTAATACATTGCGGACGTAAACAAGTGCACCAAATTTAAGCATAACTCTTGATTGTGAACGTAATTAAAGAAAAATTCGTCATGAAACCGTATGAACATGTTTATTTCGTAATCTACTCTATTCAGGACGATATAAAAAAATGTGGGCGCATAAATACGTTCTCATAAATATGTTTAACGTGCCATACAACCACGGCCTTATTAGTTATCTTTTCATCTTAATGTCCTTGCAACAGTTTTAAATGAGAACACAAAACTAAAATAAAAAGACGCAAATGTGCACTGAACAAAAGTTTAATTTTTCTGGTTATACTTCTTCCCGGAATTATATGCTTTTTTTTTGGTGACAAAAGCTAGTACTAGCTTTCTATTTGTTTGTTCAAATTCTTGGTTTTATTTTAGGTTAATGTGACTCTGCAACATTCCCTTTCAACATCCTTGAAAATAGTTCAATTTATAATTATTATTGATAGTAAACCTTCAGCGTACAACATTTTTTTTTAACAAAAAATAAGGTACCCCACAGCCTAAGACCATATTATAACATATACTATTTAAGGTTACCAATATGTTTTCTGAGCGAGGGAGACACGAACTGCGAACGTTTGTTCCAAGTAAATTATAAATGAAGTCTTAAAAACAATGTAAGTTGAATAAATGCATCACAAAAAATTAACTGAATCTAAAAGTTTAATACAAGATTTTACGCATACGTGTTTCAGCAACTGCGGAGAACTGAAAAAAATAAAAAAAATAATAAAAAATAAAAAACCTTTCATGTTTGTATTGCGCTGTTCGTCCCATTTAGTAACCAGAGTTCACCAACTGAGTAGCAAACATCTAAGGTCATTATAATGGTTTGTTGACGTTTAACAAGCTCATCAAAACAAATCATAAACTAAAGATTCTGATGTAGTTACACAACAAGCTTAGTTTGAATAAGAAGTAATGATCTGAACCATTTCAGCCCCCTTGATTTAGGACTGCAGTCAACAACGAGTACCACAACTCCCCCACGATCCCCCACCTCCAAATACTCCAATCAGCAGCATTCGAGTGCAAAAGTATTTTATATTGTATAAATGCACAGCCGAGCGAGAAAAATAAATTCTTATAACTTATATTATTATTTATTAACATATTTTTTTATTTCCTCGATATTTCATAATCGTATCCCTTGCACAGTTTGCTGTTTTTTGAAGTTCATTTTATTTGTATTTTAATTTCGAAATTTAACGGGGGTCGTATTTTACTTTGCACACTGCACATTGTAAAATCACATTCCTTGCATACGTTATACGAAAATATTGTTTACGCGTCAAATAAATTATAACCACCTCCAACGGTATTTGGCTACGTTCGTAGTAAAGCGATTGTGCATTCTGTCCGTTATTTCATTTATCATGAAATCCTGTTTTGTCATATTAATATTATTATAATGGTGATAGAGATTTCAAGAGCTTAAGATGTCATCTCTTGGTTGATATTTTTTTATTCAAAAAATTGTTAATTTATTAATGAGCGTCACTGATATTTTTTTTATTTACAGTAGAATGGAAGGCACTTAAAAATCTGCCAGTACATTTTCTTGTCTTATTAGCATTTACAACGCCGAATTTTCCATTCTGGAAGGTTTTTTTCTGTTTACGTGAAAGTTTTTAGCACAACTTTAAGACATCTGACGTTATTATTCTTTAAGCAGTGTTAAATATACATCAGCAATCTTATTTTTTTTTTCTGTTCAAAGAGTTAAGTAATAGTTTATACTTTTAACCATAGCTATTTCCTCTGGCGGTGTTTCTGTGCTGAGATAGCAAATCTGCATTCGATAAAAAATAAATTCTGTTTCGCTTTTACTTTTTTTCAATTAATGCAAACGCACATAATGCATATGTATCAGTTTTATGCTGGAGTTCTTATCATTCTCGCGCAGCAATCACAGTTTAATTTCCTCCTTGAAACAGCTCGTGAGAAGTCAGCATTTTTTAAAATTGCAAACAATACACGCAAGAAATGTAAACGAAGTGTCGTATTATAGCTGTGGAAATGGCTAAATGTATTTTTCAATTTCAAAAACACGATTCCTAAGTAGAGAGACGTGAGAGAAACATATCACGGTGGTCTGCTAACTTAAAATTGACTCGTAACTCACAGAATTATCATGATCCGGAATGACATACAGTAACTATTAAGCAAGAGATTTTTCGTCAACCAAGATCATTTGCATATTTAAACCGTCACGTGCTTTTTTTTTATAACCGGCTACATATAAATCGAAAGGTATTAATATTTAAATTATATTTGAGCCTGCGAACTCCACAGATATTTTCTGTTGACTATCCGTTGATAATAACATTCTTATCACGTGTTTACATTTAGTAATGTTAATATTCTAATATCATTTGGAGCTAGCACAATAACGTTCATAATATTATACATAAAATTTAAACCAAATCATATAAATTTACATGTAAACAAGTGAAAAACCATCACGATTATTATGATAGCTTAGTTACACTGACACAAGGACAACTTCTCATTTCTCCAGAGTTGCACTGTACTGAAGCCCCAATTTTACTAGTTCTGTAAGAGTATTACACTGTGAGCCATTAAATCACTTCATCATTGAATCAATCTTATTTCAAACATATTGAAAGGAGACAGCGCTTGGCCCCACGCAGGCAACGGAGGAAGTTCCCCAGTTGTAATTTTTGGTTGGGTCAATGGACCCAACACTTGTTCCAAGGTTAGGCCAACGTTTGCTCCAAGGTTAAGCCAACGTTGATAAAATTTCGTGGGCCTGACATCAAAATGACACTCATGCCTGCATTGGCCCGACATTGTTTTTTATGGCAAACCGAAAACATTTTGTCCAACAGTGGTCCAAAATTGACATTACATTATATTTTGGGTCAATGCTAAAATGTCGCTTGGGCCTACGTTGGTCTAACGTTGGGTTTTGGTTTGATGCTATCCAACTTCCAACGAATTGCCAACAATATATTTGATGACAATTTAAATGTTGGCATAATTTCAATTGTGTTGGCCAAACGCTGGGTGAACAACACAATAATAAATTTACTTTATAAAAGTAGGTAAAAGCCAAATGTATGTCAGTGGTATCGAACCCACTACCCTTGTATTAATCTTCCACTACGTTATTTATTAAAATACGACGTCAACATGGGAGCTGTGAAAGCTTATTTGCTATGTTAGTTACGCACCACCGAGAAAGCTTACTTGAACATTGATTATTTTTAACAACACGATTGTTTTCAATTACTTGTAAAATTACCCATTTGGCTGGATTTTGAATCTGCTATATTTCTACACTAAGTACATTGCATCCAATAAAATATATCAGTAATCTTTTAGACACTTTGCGACTGAAATTTCTATTTCATTAAATTTTGTAGGCTCTCAGTACTAATGTCACATGCAAACAAATAAATAAAATCTTACTTACTCATGAGCAGAAGAACAATTCCCTCAGAAATACTAGCAAACTTTAAGTGAATATTTACAATGATCCGTCGCATCTGTCCGTCAATCACGTAACTTCCAACCAATCAGGAATCTGGAATAAGTCTATTAGTTCGTCCGTCGAAAGCTTTCCAAGCTTTAACTTTTATGAAAAATAACTAGTGTGATGTTTGTAAACAAGAGAATAAACGCAAGCGAGAGGGAAGGACTCAGTAACTGCCGGCATATATGTGCACTAGTGCACGTGTACACCCAGTTTTCTGTGAAGCATTTTTGTAAAATATTTAGAACATTCTTGTTTCGTAGCGTCAGTACAGTTTAAAATGTTCGTCTAACCGATCACAAATGCACGGAGTTTTTATGCTGTAAAGCTGCGACGTTGCAATATTTTAGTGTGCACAACAGAGCTGTGATCTCTCTCGGCCTGTGCGCATGCGCACGATAAATTGACGTCGTATCTTATGGAAGTTTTGAAATTGGAGAAGTGCACAGGTCTGACTGTGCTCATGCCAGTTGATCGCGGAAATGGTTCCTTCTTTCACCTCTTGGTGGCAGCACCTACTAGAGCAGCTAGTGTTACATCCCTGCAACTATATAACACCTCGCTATCTTTGTCTAATACCAGACCAAACGAGCAAAAATGTGACACGAGCCTTGAGAAAAACTGGTGACGAGACGTTGTGGTTTTAAATGTAAAACAAATGTAAATAATACAGAGACAAGGTAACCTATATATATATATATATATATATATATATATATATATATATATATATATATATATATATATATAAAAGAGAACACTGACTGACTGACTGACTGACAGACTGACATATCAAGCTGCAGCCAAAACCACTGGACCTAGAATCGTGAAATTTTTGTGTGTGTTCCCCCCCCAGGGATTTTTCGAAATTTGACCTCTAAGAGGGTGAAAAGGGGTGAAATGTATTTCCGAAGAAACGTTGATAGAGCTCGAAGCCAACGGCCTATCATCGTGATTTTTACTTTAATAGGACACACATAAAAATACATATTAGCTAATTTAAGGTTTTTTCGCAATTCAACATTTAAGGGGTGAAAAGACCTTAAATATGTTTCCAATTAACCATCGATATCTATCGAATCCTTCGGGATAGAGAGTTGGTTTTCGCTTCAAAATGTTGCGTTGTCGTGAGAGTACTGTAGTTATCACTGCAGTTTCTTTGTGTAGACGTTGTTGCGGCGTTGTCGTGAGAGTACTGTAGTTATCACTGCAGTTTCTTTGTGTAGACG
>PNEQ01126125.1:25622-46595 GCA_003012365.1 Medauroidea extradentata
CGTTGTTGCGGCGTTGTCGTGAGAGTACTGTAGTTATCACTGCAGTTTCTTTGTGTAGACATTGTTGCGGCGTTGTCGTGAGAGTACTGTAGTTATCACTGCAGTTTCTTTGTGTAGACATTGTTGCGGCGTTGTCGTGAGAGTACTGTAGTTATCACTGCAGTTTCTTTGTGTAGACGTTGTTGCGGCGTTGTCGTGAGAGTACTGTAGTTATCACTGCAGTTTCTTTGTGTAGACGTTGTTGCGGCGTTGTCGTGAGAGTACTGTAGTTATCACTGCAGTTTCTTTGTGTAGACGTTGTTGCGGCGTTGTCGTGAGAGTACTGTAGTTATCACTGCAGTTTCTTTGTGTAGACATTGTTGCGTCGTTTGGTGGAAATTAGTGTATCAATTATTTTTTTTCTTTTTATTTCTTCATATTTTACTAATTATTGTTACGCCCATTTCATTTTTGTCACATTTTACACAATTAAGTGCAATCGTTTTGAAAATGATAAAATACGTGACCAGGGTTAGTTGATACGGACACCGATCACAATCATAAAGTATCAGAGTCAACGTTTTGAAACTATCGCGCAGCAACAGTAAACATCTTCAACGTCACCAGAAATAAGAAAGTAAGACGCCAATTACACGTTTGAAACAATTTTTTTAGTACTTCAAGAGAAAAATATTAAAAACAATTTCATCAGTAGCTGAAACATCCCACTGTTGTGAAATATATTGTTTTAGGCTACTTACAGCAGTACTCATTTATCAGTTGTTAAATACCTTCGAAACTTCTTAAATATGTAGTTTGAGGGATAAAAGATGGCATGAAGTACGATTTGCTTGACTATTAATTACACACACTGCAATGTATGCACCCAGTATTATGGAAACTGTCTTCGTTAGAATATACGTATTTAACTTTCAATAGGTTCAGCATTTCTTAATCTCTTTCCAAATAAAATTTTTAAAAAATCGTGAAATATGGCCTTAAAATGAACCTGTAAATTTTGACAAGAGAGGCAAAAATTACATCTATGGCCCAGTTCAAAAGGGAAAGAACTCAAAAATTCATTTTTGAGTTTTTCTCACTAACACATAGACATAAGTGCAATCTGCTCAGTTTAAAAGAAAACAACACATACATTCACTTGTTTTAATAACATAGCACTTTACTCTGATTGCCAGTAAATAACTATAAATTGTATTTCTTTTATTTTAAAGTGTGATAAATTCATCAAAGGGTCACTACAAACATTTTAAATATCTTAAATAGTTGTCTCTGTACGTTCGTTAAAAATAAACACCAACCAAATACGTAAATTAACAGATTTTTCGGCGAAACGAAAATCTTTCTATATGCATTTTACTGAAAACTGGGAATTTTGAGTTGTTTTCCTTTCGAACTAGGCCATCGAAATAAAGTCGTCTTATGCTGCATTGGTACCGCCACTCAGACATTCACGATAAAGGCCTAGGTCAACATTAAGTGGTGCTACTTTTCACCAATTATTTGTGTAATATGATGAGCATAGGCCTAAATTTACTTTTAACCACCCGGGTTTGTACTCTTGCGGTGTGTAAGAATGGATTCCATGTAAAATTACTCTATCGACTGCTTAGAATTGAACCCCAAGCCATTATTTTATATTCTTAAGAATTAGTTTTATAGTAAAAGTCACGTAAAGTGTGAATTTATTACTGAGTAAAATAACTAAATAAAAACTGAAGTTGTAAAAATACATCGCCCAACGTGGGGCTCGAACCCACGACCCTGAGATTAAGAGTCTCATGCTCTACCGACTGAGCTAGCCGGGCTCCTGAAATAGAGAGACTACCGTTACCTGAGTAATACAATAGCAGAACTGGTCATTTGCGTTGAAACATGATCCTTATAATATTGAAATTGTTCTTGAAATAATCGTTGGCGTCACTGATACAGTGGTGCTGTGTAAAAATACGGCAGCCAAAAAAAAAAAGTAACATGTTCGTGTTCGAGCCATTAGGGACATTAGTATTATGACGGTATAAAATAATGTTATGGCGGAATCACAATAGCACGACAGAGGCGAAACGAAATGCACGACGCAAAGAACAAAAAAAAAAAAAAAAAAAAAAAAAAAAAATAGCTAATCAGCGTCGAGGCTTCTGTGATGTCAGCACGTTCACCTGGACGCTGATTGGCTGATTATCTTTTGATATTCACGTCGCGCCCGCCCCTCGTATCGGGTCCGTCGCGCTATTGTGATTCCGGCGTTAAGAGTTTGAGGCACGAAAACGGGGAAGGCGATAAGTCGAGTACAACACGTCCGTGTAAAGTCCAATGCAGATTTTTATGATTTTATTTTATGATTACGGTTGATATTTTCTCAGCTACAGCAACGTGAAAAAGTCATTTTTAGCACTTTTGAGGAGCTTGGAAAACATGTTTTTAATTAGCAGACGGCATTTTTAAAATCATACGGATGCAGTTTGAAGTGTGTCTTCTTTTCTAGATAAATGCATTGGGAACATTTTTAATGGTTACACAAGAAAAAATGTTGCCGAACCACGCTACAGCATGACTCACGCGCCAGATTCACAAACTCTTAAAATAATATCAATATTGTAGTAGAGCTGTTCGTCATAAAGGGGTCAGGTCAGCTCAGCAGCCTAATGCAGGAATCACATGGCGCGACGAACGTGACGCAAAGGGCTCGACGCGTAAACAAGAGATAGCCAATCAGAGTCGTGGTTGACGTCACAGAAGCCTCGGTGCCTATTATCTGTTATTTGCATCGCGCACTTCTTGTCACTTCTGTCGCGCCATTGTGATTCCGGCATAACTGTTAGCTAGGCTAGTGCCCAAGACAATGTATTTCTAAGACTGTGGCCACAGCCAACTTCTTATTTTATCTACATGTTTGTGAAAGGCTACTTTCCAAAATTGTTACATTTTAGCGATTTGTGAAATATTATGTTAAAACAGAAAGTGTCCATAAGTTATATATTAGAGCAACCGTATTCTTAGATTTGCATTTTGTTTTATACGCTAATCTTATACATAAAAATGAATGTTCGTTGGATTGTTCGTCGTGCTTTCCTACACCATTCATTTGATTTCGATTAAACGTTTTCAGTTGTGCGTGCATCCGCGTAGGTTTCTGCCAAAAAAAAAAGGATAATTTTCGAGGGGTTGTGGGCCAAATCGTGCAGAGGGGCAGAACGAGGTACCCAAAATATTTAATGGGCATTTGCAACGCATTTCGGGACAGCTAGTTTGTAATTAATACACCCGCAGATTACTTAAGACAGCAGTTTATATAGACAGACTCGCTTATACTCTGAAAGGGCTATTCACATAGGTGTATCCAAGGGGGAGGCACGTGAGGCACTTCCTCTTATTTTGTAGTTTTATAGATTATCACTATACCAACTGTACACCCAGCTAGCCTACATGCTAGCCTTGACAGTTTCTGGTGACGTTATCTATCAGTCATAAATGTCTGCATATTATAGATCACCAGTCTGTCTTTTTCCGTCCTCATGTTGAATCAAAGTCAATTAGGGAAGACTATTAAGTTTGTAGAAGTTTTAGATTTAACATGATAGTCCATTGGTTAAGCCATCGTTAGCACCTTATAATATGCAGGACTAAGCCTAAATAATATTAAAGGGCTAGGGTATGACAGATTGTCCAATATGTCTGGAAAGTTCAGGGTATGCCAAGCATACTATTTCCGAACTTAACTTCTTGCTGTTCATGTACACTGTTATAGTCATTGTCTTAACATTGCCTTGGTGAAGTCCTGTGATATTACAGCAGTTCAAAGCACGATGGACGTGGTGGAAGGAACCATCAGTTTCATAAGCGACTCTTCAAAACGGCTTGAAAATTTTACGAGTAATGTTAAAGAACAGTGTTCACATCTTGACACCGCCGTTTTATTGACTTTGTGTAAAACACGGTTGGTCGAACACCACGCGACTTTATTAGGTTTGACGAAATGTTGCCCGCTGTATTGTGATTTTTTGAAGATATTATCGATATACCTCCAATGGCGATGTATAAGCCAATTGCCTCTACCTTTCCATTTAAACCTATTCTGATTATTCTCACCCTGGAGACAGTTGTAAGTGTTCTGAAATGTACACTGCCTATTTCAAGGCAACTGCAGGCATTAAATGTTGACACTGGGCAAGCAGACGACATGACTTCAACGCTGGATGCTCGTAAAAGGGATAGCGATGGAGGCTTCTGTGAAGATTGGCAAAACTCTGTTAAAATCGTAACATTGCTTAAGATCGACATCAGTATTTCAGACTCTGCATAAACAAAAAACCGGAGAGTAAATTCGACAAATGTATTAGACTCTTAAACATACTTCAATGCCTCAGTTTTTTACCCGCATATATTGACCACTTCATTTTAAAAAAATTAAAGATAGATTCTCGGAGAAAGTTAGGTTATTTTTTCTAACTTTAAATGGTTGATTCCAATTTCTAGTGAACATTTCAACTGTTTAAAAATTATAGCTATTGCCAAGGGCTACTCTTGCGTACAGCCAGGAAGTATGGGTGATCTTGAAGGTGAACTGAAGACATGGCATAATTTGTGGCAAAACTAATCGTACGAGGAATGTCCGTCCATAGTCCTTGATACTATGGCATCTGTAAATATTGACTTTTATCCCAACATAAGGTGTATTTTATTTGTGTATGCTGCAGTTCCTGTATTCACTGCAACATCAGAGCGTTCATTTTCTCCCCTTAAACGAATCAAAATCTTTCTTCTCTCTGCAATGAAATAAGACAAGCTAAGTGGTTTGGCACTGCTTAACATTCATCGTGAAATAAATGTGAAAACAGAATATTCCGTAGAAAAACTTGCAAGAAAACATCCAAAAAAGGAAGAAACTATCATCTTTGTAATAACATTATAGGTATTTGGCCTACTGTTGATAAGTTTACCAAGAAGTACTATCGGTAAAGGGTCATTATTATTCTGACGCTTATGGAGAGAATTTTGTTAGTAGCAATGTTAGGTTTTGCACACGAAGTCTCCCTATAAGCGCAAGCATAAATTAGAACCCTTATTGTTCCCAGATGAACTAGTGGCGGGCTCCCTGAGACGCACTTAGGTCCTGCTCCTCCCCCAGATCTCCGCCATCACACAGTCGATTAGGATAGGTTAGTGAATAAACCTCCCCTTCACTGTCTAGGCTGATGCCGACAGAGAAAAACACACGCCGTTTAGAGGAGAAGAGGGAATAAAATGATCGGGCTAACGTATGTAGCACAGTTGCAGTCTGTAATAGTACTTGTCAGTGGGGTTAATTGATTCTACTGTAGCTGGACCGCGGCTGACACAACGACAAGGACATGTTGGCTAGGGCACTCGTCTCCCACCAAGGCTAAACGGGTTCGATTCCCGGCGGGGTCGTCTAGCATTTTCACGTTTGGAATCGTTCCTGACTATAATATTTGTTGACGGGCCTCCTCTGTGATCCTCCGCTTCCCCCACCACTTTATTCCGGTTCTGCTCCATACTTCACTCCTCACCAACGCTGAAAACCTCGCTACTAATGATGACCGAAATCATTTCACAAAACTGGAACGTTTTTTTGAGTTGGTTTTACGCGTAAACTGATAGAATACTTACTTTCAATTACAATAATTCCGAACTCTCCAAGCATAAATGAGATTGTCTATTAAGTTACTCTAACACTAAGATTTTGTGATGAATATGCGATAAAATCTATTATGTCTCCTTCGTTTATTCCTACAATAAATAGTTTCTGGTTCATTGAAATTGTGCATAAAAAGTCCAATTTGTTACTTTGAATAATTCGTTATGTCGTGTTGGTACGGTACTTGTGAGCATTTAATTTCTTTGCAAATAATTACAACAGTAAATAATTAATAGAAATCAAAAAGTATATATTTAACTTGACAATTTGCAAAAACGCTATCCTAAGAATCATATTTGAAATAACTCTAACATATTTACATATATACATACACACATATGTGTAAAAATTATCCTGCTTATTATAAACGCAAAAAAATGTTTTCCCTGGAATCAGAACTGTGATTTCATTCATCGCTTTTCAAATAATCTCTTCAACTGCGAAACCTGGAAAATTATACTCGAATTTTCGCGCACATTTGCGCTTGTCCCAGGGGCGGCAGCTAGCCATCCGTTAAATCCTTCTTCCGCCATCCAAACACAATTCTTGTACGGCAGCGTATAGGACTGCGGGCATGGAATACAGAGGTTCAGTGGAGAAAGGGGAGGGGGAGAGAAAGAGCAAAGCAGTACAACATTTTCACGGCAAATAACGAAGGGAAGCAGGCGTACCCTTTTGCAGCGCGCACACGCGGAAGTAACGGGCGACGTCAGGGAGAAGAAATGCCAGCCAGCGTGCTCGAGCTGGCAAATTGGCCGGGAGTTGACGTGATTCCAGCATAGGTACCCCCGCGGGTTTTCTTCCACGCCAGTTGGCATATCGTCCGTCGTCTGCTTAGCGTGTCCCACCATACCGGCCAGGCCTTCGTAGGGGCCCGCGGCCGGACAATGGAGTCTGTGGTCGCCGGTTGTTCGCGGGGGAACTGACTAGCGACGCGTACTGCGAACATTCCTGCAGTGTGTGTGCCTCTGAATGCAGAACTGCCAGGAACTGAGGAGTACCTACTGCCCACTGCATGGGAGAAGTTGAAGCGGTTGTAGTCCCTCACATATTTTCAATATTATAATCAGTTTTAAATATCTCTTCAGAGAAAAAGCATCACACCATACATACAGTAGGATCTCAATCAGGATTCAAAGTGGAGTGGACTGACGAATCCGAATTTAAGCGTTACTAATACAGACACCCGGACTGTACTGAAGCAGAAGTGGAGTTAGATTATGTGGTCCATTCGCCGAGGTGGACTATATAGAATTCGGACTGAAACGTTTATTTTAAACTCTCATTGGGCTGAACTAAGCTTAATTATACTACAGGTTACGAAAATAATCAAATTTTTAGGCAAGGGACGATTTCTGCCGCTAGTAACGTTCGTATCGGTAAGAGGGCTATTTCATTCTGGCGCTTAAAATTTCCAAAATTGATTTTATTTTTTATTTGTGCCAAACACTATTCAACTTTTACACATCAGATAACATTCCATTTCCCCAAATAAAAATAGTGACGCCCCATTGTTTTTTGCATAATCACCAAATACAGGCTCAAAAAGACCATTTCAGTGCAGCCAAAATCAAAAAGTAATTAACTGATGAATTAAAAACTACAGGATCTGAAAGTCAGTGTATCAATGTTTTTTACGACTTGTTTGACATAAGTTAGTTTTGGAAATTTCAGAGTAGCTAGAAGTCAAAGTTATGCAAAAATTTAATCATTTTCATCAATTTTTAAATTAGTACAAAATGTTTCCCACTGTATTTACAAAAAATTCTTGAAGTAGCCCATATAATTTAGAATCACTGTGAATTATGTTTCAGCAAGTTAACTACTTTTTATTTATTTTGGCTACGCAGCAACAGTCATTTTGCGACTTTGATATGTGATTATATTAAAACTATGGGACCTATTATTTTTTTATTTGGGAAAATTACATTTTATCTTGTGTGTAAAAGTTGAACAGCGTTTGGCATACGGGTCCAAAGTCCTTAATTAAGGATATAACTTTAAATACAAAACAGATTATAGCCTACGGACGAATTTACTTCGTAAGCTTTAGCATAAAATAGCCGTCATGCCAGATACCAGCACTACTAGCCGCGGAAATCGTCCCTTGCCAAACTAGGCCTAATAATATTGACGTTCCTAACATATATTATAATTAACTTTGGCTGAACTTAACAAAGACGAAGCGGTCACCAAATTGAATCGCATGTTTTGGTAATGTAAGAGGTTAGAATCAACCTAGGCTAGCAAAATCTGACCTTTGAAGTTTCTAGAAACAATGGAAAATGCAAAATAAGTTGAAATTAATATGTTGACGAATAAATTCAAATCCAAATATTTAACTAGGCCTAATAATATTGAGGTTCCTAACATATATTATAATTAACTTTGGCTGAACTTAACAAAGACGAAGCGGTCACCAAATTGAATCGCATGTTTTGGTGATGTAAGAGGTTAGAATCAACCTAGGCTAGCAAAATCTGACCTTTGAAGTTTCTAGAAACAATGGAAAATGCAAAATAAGTTGAAATTAATATGTTGACGAATAAATTCAAATCCAAATATTTAATAAATATCTATCTATGTTCTTTCAGCCATTTGTTCCGTAATTCACTGTTTGGCAAAAGTATATATTTATACAATGCACACAGTCTGCGTTCACTCTATTTTCGGCTACACATAATTCTGGATTGAAAATTTTTTATTACTGTAGGAGTGTATAATAAACTAATCCATTTTCATGGAGGCGCGCAACTGAGAGCAATTATATTTTTCCAAGGTCGGAATCCTACGTTGTTCAATACAGAAATTCGACCATTTATTAGTTTGATTTTTACAGTCTGGCAGATTTGTCAGGTGTATATATGACACTTTTTTTTGTTAACTTACCTTTCTTTTCTGACCATAAAAATTTGCTGTTTGTTTTGTCATTTTTTCCTTGCAACAAGGAAACTACTTGAGTTGACATGTAAAATCTACTAAAGTGTTTCTGATATTCCATAACTAAGCTGCTATTTTTGTCGATGGCATAATGCTATTGTTCACGCGTGTAAATTGTGTATACATGAAGAGTCTTGTGTGACGTGCTGCTAGAGACAGTTGCGACATTGACTAACTAGGCATCCCTGACATCACAGCCGCCTACAAAAGTTGGCTACCCTGTCAGGCAGTCCGTGCGTGCATCATCATTGCGATAGTGTTGCTACGGAGCATACTTCCGGCCAATCTGTGTAAATCTCACTCATCGTCTCACAATTCGTACAATTACTTTATTCTGGTAGAAATCAACGGACTACTATTATTTCAACCAATTGAAATTTACTAGCTTTGGAAGCTGTTTTAGAATCTTTGACAGATCACGCACTTATAAGTATTTTTTTGTTTATTCCACTGCTGCTGTAATTGAAAAGAAAAGTATGGTTGTTGGAATACTCGCCATACAGTCGCACTTTATTATCCATATTTATTATAGACCGCAGTTGTGTACATACATGAGAATGATTAGTTTTTTAAACGTGTCGATATCTTTTTAAAATATAGCGAGTTAGGTAGTTTGCTAGAAGAGCCATAAGTAACAATTACGAAGCAATATATGCTAACAACTCTATATTGAAGTGATAAACACATAATAGTTATATCACTTATCGAAGGAGCTAGACTCAATTAAGGCAACATTATTAGATATTTACAAATCACATTTAATAGCTCCGCTTCAATTTTTTACGTCAATAGTTCAATAGTTCGGAGATTGATACTGAGTTTCGGCCATGGCGTTAGGCACGTCCTCGTTTCATCACGTCCTGAATACAAGTTCCGTGCAGGAAAGGGCTATGTACACCTCGCCCCCTACAACACACGTTTAGCCACACAAGGCAAGTTTTTCATCTTTCGTTCAGCTATCCGCTACCCTTGTACATTATCCGGCGAAACAATAATCGGAAGGGATGCCCACTATTGCCGGTTGTTGGTACAAAGATCCAGTTATCTATTTGAGACGCATGGAAGAATATGCGCGTCTGACTTTGAAAGAACTGAGCAATGGAAGTGCATGACTCGATTTAGTTTCTTGAAATAAATATTATATATTATATACTATATATTTCGCAATGGCGTATCTCCAAGCAACTTAATCCAAACGTAACTGTACAGATTTTCGTGAAAGCTTCCTCAAGCAGTATTGGAACGTGCGAGTTCAGGGTAATCTATACGCGCCCGACTTTATCTCGTAAAGTACGACCCAAAGAAGGAAAAATCGCTAGAAAAACATTCTAGCGGAGTTTAAAAGCAGACCCGCCATCATAATGCGCCCATGTAAGACGAAGAGTTTGCTGAGGTTAACATATCGCGGCTACGACAAAGGTACCAAGATCGCTGGGCCGATAAGATCTTTCACAAATATAGCTGATTTCCGACTTTAACAACTGAAACTCGATAAAACTAGAACGGCAGCGTCCTTCGCAAAATAGATATGCAGAAAAGTAATGGTAAGTAGGAGCCCACCCTTGTATTAACTACCAGAACATAAATAACTGTCAGCATCAGCATGCACATGGAAATCACCAAGGAGTTAACACACTACAGTGGCAGACGTGTTCTGATGCTTCCAAAGTCTCGGACGACCTATCAAAATCGTTACCGCAATTTTACCGTAACAACGCAAACATTTCCAGAAAAGAGGAAACCAGAATCATCGTCTGAATGCATACGTAGACAACAGTGGTGTGGTATAAATGACCAGCAGAACTGAGAAGAATATTAGTAGGCCTCCTACCACTAACGTCTCAGATCTAGTAACTCGGTATAGATAACAGGTACGACAAAATCAGCAAGCACTGAATATGATAGAACCGAATGGGCCCCATTTTCAAGCTAAGTCATATCGTCAAGTTCAAATGACACAGCTGGTGAATGTAGCGTCTAACAACTCTGTCACGAACACGCCAATATTACTGCAGAGTGGAGAAAGTACAATAAGTGGCCTTCTCGTCTCTTCGACAGCGAAGTCATTAGAGACACACAGCTTGGTACAATGACAGGAGTTGGGAGAAGAGTCGGCAATGACCGTTGTTATGGAACCATCCCAGCACTCGCTTGGAGCGATTTCTGGAAACCATGGAAAACCGAAATCAGGATGGCCGAAGCCGGGGATTGAACCCGGATCCTCCAGAATGAGAGTCCAACGTGTTATCGTTGCGCCACTTCGATCGGTCAGAATAGTCAAGGTAACTATGTCCCACTGGGTTATTTTGCTCGTAACGAACCACTAAACCCTAGGGTACAATCTTATTGGTCTCAGGCGAAGGAAAATCTGCAAGTTTCTCCGCCGAGCAATATAACACAAAGTCAAGTTACTCATTAGCAAGCGCATGGAGATACTGACGCCCAATTTGTTGCCGAAGTTAGGTGTCCTCGCACCGACCGAGGATCCAAGCAAGCTCCAGAAAGAAAGTATTATTTAGTCGTTGCAAGGCTTTACACTACGTTGAAAAGCCGTCGGAGACACCAGAAACTAAGCAAAGTATAAGTCACTTTGTAATAAGATATCTGAAAAGAACTTGAAAAGCACCAACCCTCTCAGCTCTTTACGGGGAAACGTCACTAAGAAGCTGTTTTTAATGTTTGAGGGACTGCTGAAAGTAAAATCCGTCATGAAGCAGAAGTGCTATGAACTGTCGACAATGGAAGACAGACAAGCAGGGAAGTGAAATAATCACGCATTTGAAACCGTGACATCGGCCGTGCATATAGCTGAAAGCCACTTATATCATTCGAAACTTGAACGATAAGGCAAACTAATTGTTTAATTTTATTTTAATCGTAAGTATTTGCCTGCTTCTCGTGTAGGATGTTATGAAAAGAAGCACTGCGAATGTCTCGCGAAAAGAAGAGAACGTACAGCTATTTGTGCTACATGAATTTATGGGTTAATATGTACTGTATGTTTGGTACATAAGTTATTCGTCGACGTGTTGTAATATATTGGTTTAAATGAAGTGGCCTAGTATCTGTTTTTTTTTTTTTATTTCCACATCACATGTCCACTGGCCAGTCGAGAGTTATTTTAACGAGAACTTGTGCAGTTCATGAAGTTATTCCAGAACATTGCTGATCGAGGACACAACAAGCAAGTTGAGGAGCAGACATGTTGCGAGTAGCTTAAGGTGAAATAATTTCCAAGCTACTTAATACAAGGAAAAATAGTATGTTGTAAAAAAATTAATAACTGCGTCAAATCCACGAGCCATTCAAGATTACCGGTGGAACATAAGAGGGGCAAGAAAATAACATTTTCTCGACCAAAAAGAATTTATGCGTTAATAAATGCACATAAAAGCAAGACTTTATCATTTCTACAGTTTCCTTTTATTTTTAATTCGAGCACACTGTAAGTGATTAATTCAATTTCCGTAATTTCAGAAAAGGTAAAAATGTTCATTGAGTTCTATAACATTGGTTATCTTCGGTTCGGTAAGAATAATTTTATCAAGTTGTAATTGTTTTATTTTATTTATTTGAGTCTCTGTTGGAGTTCTCAAATGCCATTGACTCTGGTTATTTCGAAATAAATGAACGCTCGCCTTTGTGTCGGGCTCATTAGACTACTCATAGGAAGTGGCCTGACTTCCGCGGGTCAGCCACCTTTCCTAGCAAGAGAAACAGTTTTTCACCTGGCAACAAGGGTCGCTAGTTGTGAAACACTGTGCCCGAGTGTTGGCCACACCAGGGTTACTGGCCAGAGCTTTGCTTGCATGACAGGGGTCCGCGTCGACTGGTGGTTGGACGCCACTTTTGAAGAGTTAGTCTTTGTCGTCTGCCGGGGTCAGACTTTTTGTCGAGGCCGGAGGCCTGACGGAGACCTCGGGAGGAACAAAATGTAGATTCTTGTCGGGAGACATTAGCCTTGGGAAAGTAACCTCCTCCTAAGGGCTAGGATGTTGGTGGTGTGCTCGATTAGCAAGAAAATTAGTGAAACTGTAATGTTGGTGTCGGCAGTGAAGCCTGGTTCCAAGGGCTTGGCGTTGAGCAGAGGATTGGACACCTGGCCGTAGAGGACCAACGCCATAAAACTTAAGTATTCCACCTTTAGAGGTCTTAGTAATAAATTAATTATAAGTTGGTAGTGTTTTTTTAAGCAGACGATACAGTTACAAGTTGGAGGTAGAGCTAAATTTTAATTAATTTCTGTGAAAACAGTCAGGAGAGAGTGCGTTATTTGGTCACTGTTAGTGCAAGCCATAGTCTGAACACCCACACATGCAGAAGGGTAAACGTAATTTGTAATTGAAAAATAATTGTAATAATTATTTTGTAAATGAAACTCGTAGGTGTCGCCGATTTTAGTAATCTTTAAATGTTCGTTTGTTACACGTTTAAATTATTAATAACTTGTACTTTCGGAAATTTTACAATGCTTAATTCAGTTTAAATAATAGTTTAATTATAATTGTCAAAATTTAAAATGTTTAAATCAGTCTTCTTAAATAAAATATTAATAACCTTTCTAGGCATTCATTTTTGTCTGGTTAATTTTTTTTTAAATGTTATAATGTATTATTTTCATTTAACTAATTGTAGTCGTTTTAATGAAGCCGGGGTTTTTATTTATGTTCAGTAATAATAATTACTCCGGCCCCCAGCTTTCATAAGTTTTCAGTCTTATAGTTAAGTTGTCTAATAATTTTTATTTCAGGTGCTGTATCAGGAAAACACACGTATTCATTACTGAGTATGTAACCTTTACGATCCCTGTTGGTATCACTTGCATTTAGCCTAGAAGCGTCGAGTTGCGTGATAGTTTGGTTTTTCCCCAGATATATTTATTTTTGCCCTTTAAGTTAGGTCGCATTAGGTTTCTTATTTTTTTTTTGTATTCCACCATGTGTCATCCGTGACAATATAATATCACTTTACGCCATATTGTTGTATTTTTTTCTCAAGCGTCGAAATAAGTGTTGGAATGGTGAAATGTCTCATTGTTATCGTGTTTGCTAGTTGTGAAATTTGAATATTTCACTATCATGTATTTTTTTATACTATTGAATTACATTTTCCTGCAGTGGGTACTTGTATCGTCGTTTCGTAAGCTCTTAAGTTAGTCAACGTTGCTAGGGTTTGGAGTATAGCTTTACTTCACCACCTGTCACTTCACTTTCATGCTGCAAAGTTTCTTCTGAACTACACATTTAGAGTGTTCGTGTAGGTACAAATACCCAATGACGCAATCTTACACCACCGAAGTTAATTCTCTAACTCGTGATTTTGCGGTCGTGACTTACTAGTATCAAGAACAAAATGGACTGAGAAAAAACGAAATACGAGTGCTCTAACTTTCGACTACGAGTGACAATTGATGCATAATGAAGTGACCTAATTAGCAAAACATTTGAAATGAACGCTACTTTGATTGAATTATATGTAACATGTGTTAAACAGTAGTGACTGAGTGAACGTGATTTATTTTCTAAACGTTGGACAAATAAATGTAGAAGCAAGGGTTTAAGTACTGTCGGGATATATTCGTAGAGTACTTTACCCGAATACAATATTCATATAATATACACACCAAAAATGACATAAGTTCGCCTTCATACTGAACAAGGAGTTTCAACACTGCACAGCTACGATAAAAGAAGTCACGACCTTCTGTCCCATCGTGGAAAATCGTGGGAGTTCCTTGTGCCGCTTTGTATACATAAAAACATACATATTATTTAATTGTATTGCTTGTTTTTGTTTTTGAAGTTGTATATTGTTATTGTCTTTGAGGTTTTGTGTAGTATTAACTCTTTAATTATTTTAATGTGTGTCTCGTTTATTTAAGTGATGGTAATATTGTATATTATTTCATTGTTACTTGTATACAATTTGTGTGATTTTTTCAGGAATTTACTTTCCTGCACCGAAGGAGGTGGCGTTTGTTTTCAATCGCAATATGTATTTGTTTTATGTGTTCAGGTAATTCATTAAAACGTCTGATAAGCCATATAAATATGACACATCGTGACTTGACTCAATAAATGTATCTCATCTTCAGATGTACTTGATCGGGGGCCACGGTGGCCGAATGGTCAGACCATTCGCCTCCCACCAAGGCGATCCGGGAATCTCGGGGCTCTCCTGTTTCCCCCGCCCCTTCACTACGGCGCTGCTCCGTATTCACCTCATGTCACGCCTCACCAGCGCTAAAGACCTCTATGTTTAGCGCTGACGAAAATCTCTCGCTCACTCACTCTTTGCTTGTAGTAGTGCGCTGTTCGAGTTGTTTAAGAGTGAGTGATAGTCACCTTCATAATTTTTTGTATTTTATGTCATAACTTTTTTATGGAAAATTTTTTGGAACTTTAACCTAACTACGGAATAGAATACGTATTGATAGAATTAAGTCACAGTAAATATATTTTTGCCGTTACTGTTGCTACAGATCGAATTGCAGTTAGGAAAGTAATAAGAATTTTCTAACTGCAATTCGATCTGTATCAACAGTAACGGCAAAAAGATATTTACTCTGTCTAAAACTCTGTCAGTAGGTATTCGATTCCGTAGTTAGGTTAAAGTTCCAAAAATTTACCCAGAAGAAAAATTATGACATAAAATACAAAAAAAAATTTCAAGATGGTGACTACCACTCTCTCGTAAGAGGCATGATACATAATTCAGCGCTAAAAGCATCAGTTGAAAATTGTAAGTTTCTCGATAACTATTTACAAAATAAAGAAAACAGCAAACCTACATCAAGTATTTGCAGACTTTCTGAGCAAAAAATTGTTCCCGAGTAACGTATTTCTGAAGAACAAGCGCTGCTCCTGTAATCTCAGCGGAACAGTTACGCTTAAGGCCCTTTCACACAATTAAATATTTCTTGAATTCAATTTCTTGAATTCAATTCATTGAATAGCATGCCTGTTCAAGAAATTACATTCAATATTTTAATAAACTGCTTAAAGTTACATTTATTTATTGGGCGCTTTACACAGTAAACAACATTCGGCGGCCATGATGAATAGCACTACTACGCTAGTCAACACAAGAAGAAAACAACAGTCACATCAGCAACACTCAAGTAAGTTATGACAACATTGTAACTATTATTGATACAAAATATCAACACACACTCTCAATTACAAGTTAGGGTGATTTGTAATTGCTCACTGAAAAGACATAACTTGTTTTTCTTAAAAAATAAATATCTCAATATAAAAAAACATACAGGAAACAGCCAGTCGGCTAGAACCTACTGACTTTATACCCAGTTTGGCCTTAAAATGGTTGTGTTTCTGAAATCCTAAAGGTTTTGTAAGAATATCTGCTACGTTAAGATCAGTTGGAACATAAGAGATTGACACCAATCCTTTAGACACCGTGTCTTTGATAAAATGAGCACGAATGTCTACATGTTTTGATCTTGTCTGTTTTCATAGTTCTTAATCAAACTAAGTGCACTCTGATTATCTACAAATACAAAAGGACATGAAATCTTTGCACTGAGATCTTTCACAACACCACTTGCATACAAAAGTTCTGTTACAGTCAAAGCCTGCTGTGCTTAAGGCTACTGTAGTCTGCTTCTTTGACATACAAGAGACAAGATTCCCACAATAGCAGACAGCTTCTCCAGAGATGCTCTTCCTGTCCGTCGTATATAATGTAGGCCTACCTATTTTACAATTATCTACTAACTTTGCACGACACAAAAATACTTGGTTTAGCTATTACAATCTTTCTTAAACTTTTTGTATATATTATTTAAATGAAATAATGCTCGGTTTTGTTTTCAATATGGTTAAATTCGTAAACAGAACTCAACTAATATGATATTTCAATTTAAACTATCAGAAAAACCTCTACTCCATTATAAAATACTTCGATTCAATAACATTTTAAGCACGTTCGAAACTAAAATATTTTACGGAATTCACGACATTTAATAAATTTAAAGACAAAACAGCCGCGGTTATGACGTCAACATGGCGTGACATGACAGTCAAGAAATTAAATTGAATAAATTTGATAGAAAATTTAAGCAAAATTTGATAGTGTGAAAGGGCATTTAACAAATGTGTTTTTCTGGGTAAATGTTTGCTTATAAAGTTGGCTAATACAAGTTGTGTTTTGTAGTTTTTCCGTGCCGTAAGCGGGGGTGACTTTGGACACGTAGAGTGACTTTAAGACATTACAAACATTATTTTTCGCATACATGGTAACCCTGAATAAAGAAATTAACTTGCGACAAATTTCAAGTAATAAATATCCACGTGATGTTTAACAAATATTTTACTCGTAGTTGAGAGTAAATATAATCTAAAATTAGTGTAAAAGTGTCCCAAAGTCACCTCGCGTATCCAAAGTTAATTTCAAAAATGTGTAGATTTAAAATTGTGTTTTAGCGTTTATTTATGTACCACACAATCTTAACCCGTTCACATATCTTCAGTGGTGTGACGATAATGGGAACTTCACATGTGTAGGCGACCTCTTCTGTAGTGGCGGTGGGAACTCTGGGTGTTAGGCCGTTCTTTCGACAATGCATGTAGGACTGTTCGTTTGTTCGTTTGCCTACGACTGTTGCAGCTATGCCAGAGACTTGCTTGACCATGGCAACTTCTGTAGGAATCGTCGGGGCCGCTACTGCTACTGGTTTGTATTCAAGTTCGCAGTGCGACATGAAGTTGATGTGTGACCAAAAGCATGGTCTCTAAATATAATAATTATTACAAATGCTGATTGATATTCTTCATCGGACATTGCAAATCTATGGCTGACATGATTACTTGCAAGGTTCCTGTGTTTTTTCATGTAGTAGTGTACTAATTATAAAATATATTAACGGCATTTTTGGAAAATTTTATAGTGTTTTGTATGCCTTTAAGGTTGTTATAATTTAAATTGATCAATCATTCTGTAAATGAGTTACTCTAAAATACAAATTTGACATTAATTAAAAGAATTATTTTAAAATATGAAGCTTACGTGTGTAATAGTGTGTGGGAGGAAGGGAAACTGGATAAGGAAGTGGTTATGCGGTAGGGAGCTAAGGGGTAGTGGGTGAAGGGCATAATGTAAAACCTATATAATTACAAAAAATACGGTACTTTTTTTTGCGAGAGTGATACGGCTCGGATGCTGTTTAACAAGTTTTAAGAAGTATACTCGTCGGGGGTCGAGTAGAGAAGTAGGGCCTACCATAATTATTTTTATATATAAAATTAAGTGTTTCATTATTTAATTTAATAGAAGTTGATCGGGCATTGGTAAGATATGATATGAAGGGGCCAGGGATGAAATGTAACCGTTAGGGGTTGATGGAAAAATATGTTGCATGTATTACAATAGAAAATATAGTACAAGTAAATTTACATTATTTAATTTTTTATTATTTAATTCCTTTTATTGGAAACGGATTGGGGCATTATGTATAAGTAGAGGTGTAAACTAAGCAATTATCGTTTTTAGTCAATGCATTTAAGTACAAAGTTATATATAAATTATATTGCGAATTAATATCAATAATAATATCGAATGCTATTTTAATTTGGGAGTCAGTGCCTTTCTCTTCTCAGCGATGCATTAAAAAAAACGCATCATCTGCCCGCCTCTAGAAAACTGGGGCACCATGCTAAATTTTTGTGGAAAGGTAAAACCAATTCGAGTGGAAATAAGGGAAACTTTATGAGAAAAAGGAAATTTTTTTACGTTCTTTTGTTGAAAATAGTAATTTTGGGAATAAAATGGGTAACAATGGCGGTAGCTGAGTCACGTCGGCCATGATGTTGGAAAAGTCTTGAAACCTTCCTGCAACCGAACCACTATAATTATACAACTATTAAGTAGACTAAATTAATAGTTTTATTTTTATTATGATACAGCGTAGCTTACATTTGTCACCTATACGTATGTGATAATTTTTTTATCTTTGCATTTTCAGGGTATAGAACACAGCTAGTCACGTTTCCAATACCCCGTATATAATAATCTTTAGGAAACAAATTATTTTTCTAATAACTTACTGTAGGCATATTTAAATCTCTTCAGGCAATACATTTGTCTATTCATGATTTGGAATGTTCTGGAATAAAGTTTACTATGGGCGAAATCATAAAAGGGATCGGTGAGCAGCAGCACTGAATTGCAACCTCCTTTCTTTACCCACCTATGCAGAAGAAAAATAAAGAAATCTTAGTAAGGAAAAAGGGATGCCGTATTCCGATTTAGCTTAGATTTTATTTTTTAAGAATAATGTTGGAGAAACACTATAGTAAAATAATTTTAAATTTTTTTAATAAAGTTAGAATTTGGTAGATTTTCCCTTGACGTCTGGAATTCAAGTAAAGTGATTTTAAATAATTTTTAATTCAAAGACTTCTATTCTGAACTTACTTTTAAAAAAAATCCTCGTTGAGTTCATTTCTTCTCTCTTTTCGCAATCATAAATATTGTTGTCCTCTTTCCCTATCCTTCCCAGCCTCTAAAAATATTGTGTGCTTATCCTCAGTTATGATCCTGGCTAACTTCCTGATGTTTACCAGTAAAATTAACTAAACTGTGGTAGTTCGCTAGTCTACCTTTATGCGTCAACTTCAAGCTTGATAGTTTATCTTGAACATCAACACGTCGAGTTAGAGCGTTGTGTGCGTGCAGTTACGGTTAACTCGCCGTCAGTTTGACTTTATGTTCAAGATTATACTTGAAGTAAGTTCCCAGCCTGCTGTAAAGTTAGCGGGTCCAAGTTCCAAGTCAAACACGACAGCTGTCAATCACGAGCGGAGTACGTAACACGCTAAAGCCAAGTGATGTTACTGCCGTTTATTATTAAATTGAATGTTCAAGTACAAGAAATTAATAATTTTGTAGTCTGTCACTTTGCTGGGAATAATTTCATAATAGACGGTAAGCAATATTACAGTTCGATCGCAAAAGTTTTTCTACCTTATTATTTACTCAATTATCGTATCACAAAGTAAATTAAGTCACTTTTATGCTGAAATTTTACGTGCGTGTCCAAGTTACAAATGCGTTTTTTAATACACGTGTGCCCAATCAACCATTCTGACTAAATTTTCACACTAGTTATACAGAATAATATTATAGGTCTACATGGCTTTCATTCATTACTCACATATTAGGTTTTTTAAGCAGCAAATGTTTAATCTTGTACACTATTTCATGTGCGAACTCTTATGACAGAAAAATTAGAACAACACTGTTCGGAAATATAAATATTTAACACGGATGTCATGCAGCATGCACAGATTTGCAAGAGATTTATGGATGACGTTTGTTGATACTCAACAGTCATTGACCTATTACGTTAACGAAAGTACAATTTGTACATATTTAGTTGCAGAATAGACACTAACACGATAAAAATATTTTCTTGAAGTATGTTCTGAGTACTCGTGTTATTTCTGTTTCCCGGCATCTACTAAAAACGAAACAAGTAGTTACCAGCATAATCAATATTATCATACTTTATTTGTGGGCTCAAAAGTAACACAGAAAGTTACAATAAGTACATTACTGAGAGACTTTTGTCGGCGCTCAACATCGAGCTATTTTGCGCTGGTGAGGGGTGATATGGGGTGGGACTCCGGAATGAGGGGGTGGGGAAGACGGATGAACCTTGAGAAAACCAATGGCATCATCCGCCACGATTCCTTCTTGCGAAAATCCAGGGACCGGCCCCGCCGAGAATCGAGCCCGGATCACCTTGGTGGGAGGCGAATGGTCTAACCGCTCGGCCACCGTGGCCCGCGATAAAGTACATCTGAAGATGAGATACCTTTATTTAGTAAAGTCATGCTATCTTCTAACATGGTGAACCTTCAACGATAAAGACTATTTCAATCACACTTCCGATAACTAACTGTCAAAATATTACATTTAGTTACAATATATTTTGACACCAGATCAACTTGTAACTTCTTAAAAAAAAACACAGTCCACAGACCGCTTTCAGCCTTGGCATTTACACCATGTAGAACAAAACTAAATGATAAAGACAATAAAGTAAAGCACTCGTCAACATTCATAACAACGTTATAATATAAATTATCATTAAGCATAACTTTCTTCTTCCCAGCAACTAAATTACGGAAAATCCTTCTTTATCTTCTTGCATATTTCCTGTAGTATGGCATCTTCTTGCATATCTCCTGTAGTATGGCGTCTTCTTGCATATCTCCTGTAGTATGGCATCTTCTTGCATATCTCCTGTAGTATGGCGTCTTCTTGCATATCTCCTGTAGTATGGCATCTTCTTGCATATCTCCTGTAGTATGGCGTCTTCTTGCATATCTCCTGTAGTATGGCATCTTCTTGCA
>PNEQ01126126.1:0-46516 GCA_003012365.1 Medauroidea extradentata
TTTCTGAACTAAGCCTTTCTCTTAGTAATCTTATTGCACTAAACAAAAATAGTTAACCTATGTCAGCCATCTCAAAAATAAAATAAATTTAACAGATAAAACTCAGAAAATAGAATACTCGTAAAATTAAATTACAATGAACACATCTGACGTGATAAAATAGTATAACGGGGCTTAAATTTGGTCATATGTTACACTATTTATTAGAAACAACATTTTCGGGCCCCTCAAAGTGGCCAAAAATGACTTTTTCAGATGGCCATATCTGGAAATATAACCGGGTTCGAAAAACACAACTATAGGAACAAGCGTTATACTTTGAACTTTGCTGCCTATGAATAAAATATTGTAGTCACCGCTTAAAGTCCCATAGCAAAGAGGATAAGAGTGAAGCACTGCACACCATCTGAGTGGGTTGCGCGGAGAGGCGATAATACATTACATACGTCAGTCAATGGCAACCTTACAGCTCTTGTCTGACACACACAAACGCAGTCTATCAACAATGTAGGTATAAAATCTTCTTAAAAGTGTAGGAAGTAATTAACCCAAACGCAGTATGGGACAGTTACCATACTTCCGCCTTGTAAATATACAAACTTTTACAGTTGTTACAATACAAGTCTGGTATCTTCGGTATATATTTGACTGTTTTATAAAACATTTAGGAATGTTACCATGGATGTCTGGGAAACAATTATACTATACCTACTTTCTTAGCGCTCCTGTACGAACGTGTGGTAAATTTACTAACTATTTTTAGAGTGTAGGGAGGTTCCTTAGAGGTGACGGTGAGATTGTCGCCGTCGTATTGTTGTCGGGTTGGCACCGTTCATCTCCTTGCTGCGTGCTACAATGAGAGTCGTTGGTTTGATGTTATAGTCTAGTTCCGGCAATACATTACAAATGACAGCCCAATCACCGTTCGTCTTTTAATTTTATAATTACAAAGTTTTGCTGCAAACGATTATGTATACCGTATATTTGAAAATAAGTTCGATACGAATCATAGAGCACGTGGCTAAAACGTTTTATTATAAAGTGGCTCGTAATTTTCGTTGCGCGTGTATATGGATAATCAAAACACTATGGTGGCCATCTGGTGAACGTGGGTCGGTGGATTGTCGGCGAGTTGTCGGTGAAAGATAAAATATAGCAACCTTCACCATCCACGACAACACGACGACTATGACGTCATGGTCACATTCTCCAATCAGATGTCAGAATGGCACCGACTGGGCACCGACTGACAATTCACCGTCTCTATGTAGCAGAGCCTTAAATGTAAACGTCCCCAAGAAATTCTGGTCCTTAAGGGCGTTCATGTGAACAATAATCGAAATTTATATTTGTATGAAATAGTGTTAGATTTGTAGTCGTTAATTAGGAAGCCCAGCCAGTTTTCTCACAATAGCATTTCAAAGTCAAAGTCTGTATGTTTATAGTTCTTAATAATAAGCAAAACCAATTAACGTAATAAAACGAAAAAAAAAATTCATTTGGTAACTGCTTGTCACGGGCTACAGCTTGGCATATACAAAAATTGCTAAAAGTAGCAAAAAATTAAAAAATTTAAACAATATTTTTTAGTTTATTTTGCAAAGGATTTTTATATATGTTAATCACTAGCCCGTATTATGTTGTTTCAATGCCAATTATTTATTTTAATTATGTCTAATATTACATGTGTTTGCGGCTTATAAAAACGAAAAATTCGCAAAAAATTTTACCCCGCAATTCTATTATTAAGAAAATCTGACTCCGCTATTTTACTTAATAAGGGGAAAATATACTCCCAATAAACTTCTACAAAACTGACATTATTTGATACAAATATAAAATTAGGATTTTTTCCTACTCGAACGCCCTTAAGATGACAGGGGAAAAATATCTACATACATACATTTTACTAAATTTGTCGGCCACTGGACATTTGCTTCTTTGTTCGATAATTTAAATCCTGTATATTTAGTTTCATCTAGTCGTTTCCACATTTTCCCTCGCGCCAATTGGCTAGTTTGGTTTGCACACAGGGTATGTGTAGGAGTAGAATGAGATGTCACTCTCACGCTCATGCTTGAAGACACACTGCAGCACCGAATTCCGTAGGCCTACGTAATTCCGTATAAGTAGCACTGCGAGCGACAGTTTGTATCGCAGTGTATGTTCATGCGCATGCGTAATGCAGACTTTCAGCCGTCGTGCATGTGAAGTACGCAAGTAGGGTTGCCAATATGCATTGGATAGAAATGAAGTTCTTGTTTCCTACTGAATACACGAACGTCGAATGTTTCAAAACCTAAATAATAATAATAATAATAATAATAATAATAATAATAATAATTTCAGTACAAGAAATAATTTTCTGTTATTTTACTGTTAGACTATAATTAATGGAATTAACAACCAAAATCACAAATACACACATTTTTTCTCCTTTACGTATCAAAACATAAAAGTGAGCTTGATAGTATGTACAAAACACAGCCGTTTTGCTACAGAATTCTGTTATGATATCTCAGTTGACGTTTATGAGCAGAATTAAGTAAGAAATCGAGTAGAGAATTAAGGATAGTGTTTACCGGGCCTTAACCCAGGTTCGCCTCATTTCGAACTTTTGTCCTACTTACCGTAGCCTCGATGCTTATTATAACAAGTATCGTATAGGGATAGGGTACCCAATTGCAGAGTATCATACCCCGATAGAAGACTGACTGGGAGCACGTTGGCATCTGCCACTCCTTGAAAGATGACACGAAATGCGGTCCTGTAATGGACAAGCTAAGTGCTCTGTAACAAATTATTCGCAAGTTTACCATATCGATGTATAGAAGCGTTAAAAAAAATAGTTGTGTGAAAAATTATTTCCCATGTATCAATGATATGGTTCGTATACATATTTAGGAAAACGTTAAATGTATACTTAAGCTACCTAACATGTATTATAACAATGCTCAATACTTCCTTTATTTACAAGTTGAACTATGGTAAGTATGTTATAGCATGTGAGGTTTTAAAACTTGCAATGTTATTTAGGACATTTTTACAGTGTTGTCCGAGAAAACCCGCCTTGAAACATCAATGTTAGCCATGTTTCCCGCTTGTGCAGGATCCTAAGACCGACCTCGTCGGGATTCGAACCCGTATCGTCTTGGTGGGAGGCGAGTGCTTTAGTCACTGCGCCAACAGTGGCATCCGCTCTGCCCTGCGCTCTGTGTTGAAAACACTCTCAAGTATTCGTCGTTCAGCCTAATACACTGTTTATCTGTGAGTAACCCGGAAAACTTTATGCCTACTGCGCTACACAGGATGTCCAGAAACAACCGTTTAATTAGCACACCACGTGAATCCTGGGCTTAATTGGAGCATGACGTTTTCACGTGCACAATATGGCAACATAGAATTGTCATTAGTACCCTCTTGCACTTCACAGATATCTTACTTATCTTACTACAGCACTACATTTCTTATCAGCATCAGGGGCGGATCCAGAATGGAATTGTGGAGGAGGGGGGAAAATGCTAGCACCGGTTGGCCGATTTAAAGCGGGGGGTCCTCCCCCGGAAAAATTTTGATTTTAAGATGCAAAATGGTGCACTTTGAGAAGATTTCGAAGGTTAATGTTTAACACACAACAGACACAAATTGGAACATTTTCAAAGAGTTTACAGTCAGTTTCTTATAATATATTGCAAAGTTCGTAACACCTACTGCATTTTCAATAGTTTGAATAAAAAGTTTAACATTTCTAATACAAGGTTGGGCCCTTGGGGGGGGGGGATTTTTCCCAATTCCCCCCCCCCCTATATCCACCAGTTCAAACCACGAGCAGTCCAAACATGATGCTACGTTTACTCGAAGTAACATACACTAAATAATACCTGAAAGAGGAACGCACGAAAGGACTTTATTTTTACTGTGTTGACACAATGTGCGGTTAAAATGTGATACAACATTTTGTTCTAACATTGTTATCTCCAATTTAGCTTAGAAATCGCGTGGTGTGCTTATCATCACTGATAAAAAACTTCTTAAAATGTTTAGGAAATAATTAACCTAAAAGCAGTTTGGGACAGTTACCATACTTCCCTCTTGTAAATATGCAAACATTTATTATTGTTACAGTGCAAGTCTGGTAACTTCAGTATACATTTGAATGTTTGGGAGTGCTACCATAAATGTCTGGGAAACAATTCTACAATATCTACTTTATTAGCGCTCCTATACGCACGTGTGGTAAATTTATAAACTATTTTTTTTAGAGTGGGGACAGCTGTATATAAATTCCGAACACAGCAAAAGTGTTAAATTAAGTCAGAGTAGAGAAATAAATTGAGGTAAAGAGCTATCGCTAAAGAGAGTGGTCGGTTAGTTGTAGGCCTACACGTGACAAAGTAGCGCGGGAGTCGGAAAGTGTTTTCATGCACGGCGCCTTTAGGTTCAGGTTCCTCAAGGACCAATTCAATAAACAGGGACCAAACAGCGGAAGTAACTGCTATGTTCTTAAGTTTAAAATCTGTCTTTTCTTCAAATGCATTCGCGATATTTCCGCATCTCTATACACATATCTAGAGATGTGCACATTTCGGTTATTATTTCGTGATTGGCTAGGTTCCACTGGCTGATACTTACCTGGACATACTAGGTGACGTTATGTCTCCGTGTCTTCGTGCCCAGGGATGGTTTCATGTCTAGGTTTTGGAGAGGGGAGCGTTACTAAAAAGTAGCTATGCCCACGGTCGAGTCAAAGAAAGGTGATCCGGGGGCCCTCGCCCGGAAAAAATGTAGTTTTTAAGGTGCGAAATTGTGCTATTTAAGGCATTTCCTAAACAAAAAATTTAATAAAACATTTTAAAAAATTGTAATACTTTAAGAACAAACCATACAAAAATGTCAAAAGAGAGAGGGGAGGCACGGGCCGCTTGACTTCCCCTCTGGATCCGCCTTGTTCGTGCCTTTGTTTGCCAATAGAATATTGCTGGCCTTCTCCATTTAAGTTACCTTTAAGGCACTTCTGTTGATTTTACATTTACCTAAGGTATTCGGAAGCCAGAAGTACAGAAAGATACATTTAACCCTCTCTCTACAGTTTTGCAGTGGTTTCGAAAATATTTTTTTAACGCAAATTAATACATATATCAAAAATTCATCCTTACAGTTTTAACACTTCTTTTTTTCATAGTTTGTGTCTGAATTTTTCTGTTGCAATACACGAAACGGATTTTTAGATTTTTACCTCTGAAATATCACATATTTTACTGTCAAAATAAGCCAAAATGAAGCAAAATATTTGTTTTTACTAGCAAATGGCACATTATTTAAAAAAAACGCTCTATCAAAATTGTGTATGGTATGACGGTACACAGTCTCATAGTTTTACAAATCATTTGGTTATAAATATATTTGAGTTATTTGCAATGTTTTTAAATAAATTAAAGGTCTTGGCCTGGTATTGAGTTATTTAACTGCGCTTAATTTTAATTTAACAAACACAAATAAATCACTGTCGTATGCAGACAGACTATATTGAATGAAATGTCATGTAAGGGATTTTTATTGAAATATTATAAAAATTTTTCCTTATTTCTGACATTTTAATGACGGCCCATTAGAAATCTCCATGCAGGCCGCATCTGGCCAACACCCTCTGAACTGGCCCGCGGACAGCCTACTAATTGAGTAGACCTGGGCTAGTGGGCATTTTACAGTTCATCTTCCTATCGTTGAAAGAGATGATGGTTAGAGATGATGCTATACCACGAAAATCTTTTGTGTCAACATACCCTTGAAAACACTGTATTTGACAGAATTTAGTTTCTTGGACGTACTCCATTGCGAAATGAGTGACTGTCAAAGAAAACTGAACAAACAATAGAAAACCATAAATAAGCATAGTATGCTTTAGTCAAAGGTATGCATACACAACATGAAATTCCAAAATGGAATCGGGTCAAATAAAACAAGCACCAATCAGATAATAAATGGAAATAGTAAAAATAATAATCAGAAAATCAAGAAACCAAGTAACATGCGACACAACGATGAGACAAAACAAAAACACAGTATATATCAGACACGAACAGAAAAATAACAAAACGACACAACGAAGAGACGAAACAAAATACAGTCGTTTTCCAGACAGACAGTGTTACGACGTATCAGGAACTGGACTCTGTCCCCGTCATCAGGTAGACACACAGGGTTCAGGAACACGAGCGCGACTGAAGCATGCTATGCTTATTTATGGTTTTCTATTATTTGTTCAGTTTTCTTTGACAGTCATTCATTTCGCAATGGAGTATGTCCAAGAAACTAAATCCAGTCATGCACTCCCATACCACAATTCTTTCAAAGATCATAACATTGTAGTTAATTGCAACATGCATGACACAACGTCTGACACAACGTAGCTGTCTGCAGACCAATAACAGGCATCAAGTACTACAATAGCCAGATTGTCAAATAGGTTAAGAGCTCCCCAAGCCAAAGCCAGTAATCTTCTGGTAAGCTGAACGTGCGTTGAACCCAGCAAACAGTCACGTTTTTCCCGCTGTAAACTATTTGCTGAGTTTCAACGCATGGTCAGCTTACAAGATGATAATTATATCTCGCTTGTACGTAGAAATGTTACCTTATTTGTCAGAGCCAATAAGAATCCCACTACTGAAAATATTTTATGTCTATTATTGGTCTGCAGAAAGCTGCGCTGTGTCAGACTATATCGCCTAATCATACATTTCAAAAGAAACTACTGTATTTTCAAGAGTATGTTAGCACAAAAAAAGTTTCGTGATACAAGCATTGGTTGTAAAAACCAAAGCGCGCCACACATACTGAATACCAACATCGTAAATCCAAAGATCACTCGGAATCCAATCCGCTGCCACATAATAATGTGAAATTTACAGGTTTCTACTGATACCAAAGCAAGTAGCAGCGGTAATATTCCTTGCCAAACTAATAACCTTGACTTCCTTAACATCTAGTAAAATTAACCTTATCCATGGGCAACAACTTCGTGTGCGGAGCGATAAATGCGAATGTTTAGGGTCGTGAAGGGTTGCCAACGTTCTAGGTCTGTCGTGACGGTAACGCATCCCCACGTGGCTGCCAGGAAATTCGACGAGTCAGCCTGCACCTGGCCGTCATAAAATATAAAACCCCTTTCCTCCCTCGCGCTCATTTTTCACCCCTCGAAACTATTTTGGCACCATCCCTAATGGCGCGCAGTCGCCGCTGAAAGCTGTGAAGAAGGAAGGTTGGATGCGAAAAGGAAACACCTCTGTAAGCCGACGCCTATGAGAAGACACCCCCCCCCCCACCTTATTTCACGTGTAAATTGGGTCGTAACTCCCGTCCGCCGTCACAAGAGCGTAAATTTAACCTCTCGTCTTTTTTCCCCACAAGCCAAGTCCTTCCATGTAGACCCGTGCTTCGTTAGAAGCTCTTCCAGAACGTCTTTTCGCAAATACAAGAACTGCCCTCAGCGCGGCTGTTAAGTGCTTTGTTCTGTCACTTAACTCTCGCCTTCTAGTTATAAATCATTTTGTTACACCTCCCCCCTCCCTTTTCTTCCACATCTATCCCACACAGTCCTTCATTGGTGCCAACAGTATAGACTCTTGCCTATTGGTTGTTTACACTGGCGTGTAATTTACGTGCGGCTTATACCCTGTGCTGTACGAACTCGTTGAAGCCACAGCATCAACACGCCGATGGAATAAAGGACAGAAACTAATTTCATTTTGTCTAGAAGAATATGCTTTGGTGTTGTCGTTGGTTTATCTGATGTCAGAATTTTCTGAATCAATTTTAGAAACTCCACTCAAGGGGCTACAGTAAAAACGTTTTCTTTTTCAACAAAGGAAGATTTTATTTGAGGAATTTTAGGCTTGCAGCAAAGTAATATCGTCTTACAGCAAATAATAATTTGGAAAACAAATGTTTAGTATTGTTGCATTTTCTTTTAAAAGTCTTTGGAAATTATGAATTTTTCTTTGTGGCAAAGATAATAACTTTTTCAACATAAAGCTTTGTGTTGAAAATACCATAACTAGGCCTAACTCAGTGATGGACAATCGTGTGATGTACGTTAAAAAACTACATCCCTCATTTCTAAACTTAATGGCTGTCATTTAATAAGTATGGTAGGCTTTTATTACTAAGTGATTTATGTCATATGAACTTATTAAAATTTTATTATAGATTGTATCTGCATACAATTTCTGCTTAATACTTAGATATAACAAATATGGATTTCGTAAAATACGCAAAAAATTATATATATATATATATATATATATATATATATATATATATATATATATAGTCCTGGAGCAGGAAACACTGTTGCCCTTTTCTATGTCATGAGTGTCGATATATGCGTCTCCCTAAATTTAAAATGTCCCACCACTGGATGAAACGATGCCAGAAATGTAACTAAATTGGGAAGGAAAGAATTTTTAAAATAGTGTAATCCTATGGTACTTCGTGATTCTACAGTATCCAGTACCAGAAAATTTTTAAATGTTTTAATCGTGATATTATATGCGATATACTGATCAGTTATTGTCGAAACTGCACATGCCTGCTCTCTGTTGGTAACCAAGTGAACTCGGTGTACAGATCCTTCCTAAATTATATTGAGACAAATATTGTGTTTTGCTGATGTGTTTTTGTAATTTTACTTACGGATATTTGTCTTGTAATTGTATTATTATATGTTTTGTAATGTTGCCGCTGGGAGGCGTTGTTTTTAAAGTATAATCAGCTGAGGTTGCGCGCGCAGCAATGGTGCGCGAGGGACAGGCAGAGCCGTAGTGCCGAGGAAGGAGAGAGACTGACGTTCGACGGGGACTGAGGCGGTTGGGCCGAGGTGGTCGAGCAAGCCTCGAGGAGTGATTTTGAAACTAACCAGCGGAACAGTGTGTGATGTAGAGTTAATGTGGAAATGCAGATATTTCGGCTGGGTTGACCGCGAATGCATAGCCCTACTATAACATTGTATTGTCTGGCACATTTTAAAGGAGAGCCAGCTATAAGACTGCGCTGCTAGTAAGGAGCTAAGGTGCTTGGCCCTTAAGGATCCCCCGAGGACTGCCTTCCACCGACGAAGAGCCACCGTTGTACTTTTCACGAGCGGCAAGGAACGCGCCCCGTATATTCATCAAGACTACGGGGGCATTGGACCGGGAACTGTGTTGACCAAGTTATGAGACGTCGCCCTTGTCCGGCACGGGTATTAACTCTTAGAGTGATTTGTGAATATTTTTCTAGTGCGCAAGGCGCAGACATTAACTTCCGACGTCCTCCCCAGCGTCATGTTCTATGGTGTTATTCAGAAAGAAGTAAATAAATATTAAAGTAATCATACAGTATCTTTCCAAAAATGCGTGAAACGAATGATTCCTCCTTTTTCAAATGTTACACTCAACATAATGCTAAGTTGTCTCCCTACTTAAAACAGAGTGAGGCAGCGTAGTTAACACCCGAGATCTGACGGAACGGGGGTCTCAATATGAAGCACGCAACTTGGTTTATCACGATATTAAGGTATATATTTACCTTATACATAAGCTTATAACTTGTGAAATAACTTTTTTTTAAATACGTGTTAGATGTAAAGCCTGGTTTACACCAATGATAACATTGCTAATAACACGTGTTTTCAACAAAGTTGTAAAAATGCTTGAAACTTGTTGACAACATTGTTTTATCAACATTGTTGCCAACATTCTGTTACTAACATTGTTAACATTTATAAGGAATATTAATGAAATTTGTTACCAACATTTTGTTGAAAACATATGCTAGCAACGATAGTAATGAACTTCAAATACGTGTTAATAATTTTGTCACCAACGTTGTTGATAATATTATTTTCCCAGCCCATTCTAGGGCAGTCTGGATCAAAGTATGTTAGCGAAGCCCAGTTTAAGACAAAATAAAACAGTAACAATGTTAATTACAAAATGATAAAAACAAAAATTTTATCAACAAATTCTAAGCAAAACATGACAAAAATACGTACCGCCCTAGAATGGGTCAGGAAGAGAATGTTATCAACAGTGTTGGTGACAGAGTTATTAACATGTTTCTAAAATTCATAACTTTGGTTGCTAGCGAACGTTTTCAACAAAATGTTGCCAACAAATGTTAATAACATTTTTATAAATATTAACAAAGTTAATAACAGAATGTTGGCTGCAATGTTGATAACATAATGTTGTCAACAATTTTCAAGCATTTTTAAAACGTTGTTAATAAGTTTTATTGAAAACACGTGTTATTAGCAATGTTATCAGCAATGTTTACGCATGTTTTTCATCAACATTGCTATTAACATCCGTTCATCATTATTACAACTTTTTAGTAATATTGGTATTTTCAGCAATATTAATAGCACATTATGCTATCAACATAGCTATAAAATAGTGTATCATCATAGCATAGAATTTGTTGATAACAATTTACAATTTTGTAACTAACGTTTTGTAATTAACATTGTTACTGTTATTTTTTCGGTGTGAGCTGGGCTTTAAGTACCGAATCAAATATTCAACAACTTTTCTCATTTACGTACCAGTATTCGTCCAGGAGTTTCAATAAGCATAAAATAAATTTTACCTTAAGGTATTCATTGAAAAAATTAATTAAGAATAAATTCATTTTTATCATTGATTCCTCACTTAGACAGAGCCCTTAAGCATGTGTAAAAATGTTATTCTCAGGAGGGTGAACCAGTGAGATACGACACTTACAAGCAGGGTTGGTCGTGACAAAAGGGCTGTAGGAGTTTGGATGGGCGAGGGTCGATTCGGAAACCGTTATGGCGCACTTAACTTGCCCAGTTTGTAGGGGAGGGAAGGCTGGGGAACTCTCTTAATGATGATTAATGCGCCCTGCCGTCGGCATATATTGGGCCCTATATTTCCATAAACTGGCATTAATGTCGTCCTGCAACTGCCGTTTCTCTCGGCGAGTGCTGCTTGCCTGCTCCAGTTTATGGCCGCAGTTAATAAAGCCCGAGACTGCGAGGAAGGTGCGTCGCAGCCCACGGAGGAGTAGAATGCAGAAGAAGGGGGAGGGGAGGGCGAGAATTGAGGATGCAAAGCTGGGTTTACGATTGACTTAACAGTATCAGTATGCCGTGCGTTTAAAACATTACTCTATGGTTTCTCTTCTTCTGGTTCATTGGCGTTTACAAAGGCTCGCGAGCTGGAGGGGAGGTTTTCTGAGAACGTGACCGAACCACGGTCGTAGAAGAACAGGTCTGGACACTCGCCTATCTAACAGTGTATTTTGTTTGACCCCCTTGTTGTTTGGCTGTAGTTCGTCAAGTTACCGAGAATATTGAGTTTTATTGGCGCTTCAGTTAGGGCGGTCGGAATCAAACTCCGCCCACTTTTATCCATTGTTAAATTTTAAAGTAAATAAAGGTTAAATTTTATTGGATAGTGGACATACGCCATTGCTCATGTTTAGCTGATCAAACCTGTGTTGAATGACAAAGACGAACACGAACACGAAAAAAAAAATAAAATAATAATAAATAAATAAAAATAAAAACGCACACAAAAATAAAAAAAAAATGCAATCCCAGAGGAATTCTGTCAATTTTTTTCCCTCATAAATAAAGATTGCTGGAGCCTTTTCCTAAATTTGTGAGCGAAGGAAGTATTTCATAAATTGATAAAAAAAAATACGCTTTGATAAATTCTTTATATTAGTGGAAAGGAAGTCGGCGGAGTTTGAGTCCGACCGCCCTAACTGAAGAGCCAATAAAACACAAAATTCTCGGTAACTTGGCAAACTGCAGCCAAACAACAAGGGGGTCAAGTTTCCAGACGAGTGTCCAGACCTGTTCTTCTACGACCGTGGTTCGAACCAACGACGTTATAAAAGAACTAGTCTGTTACGATGCTCTTTTGTTACATGACCGAATTGAACGCTGACATACTGCAGGCGGGGATGGGAGATGATTAAAAATACACTGATATACGACATTGCATGTTATGCGCCGTTCAATTTGGTAACACATAGACAGATTTTCTGCATTGGATTTGCACCCCTTGGTCCGAGCTCACCTAAAGTACACACTTATCAGCGTTTGTCCTCGGAAGTGACATCGCAAATGCTGTCCGAATCGCAAGAGAGAGAGAGAGAGAGGTCAGCGCTCAACATCGAGGTCTTAAGCGCTGGTGAGGGGTGACATGAGGTGAGTATGGAGCAGCGCCGGAATGAGATGGTGGGGAAAACGGGAGATCACCGAGAAAACCCGCCGACCAGCTGCATCGTCCGGCACGATTCCTGCATGCGAAAATCCGGGGGCCGACCACGCCGGGAATATAACGAGGGTCGCCTTGGCGGGAGGCGAATGGTCTGACCATTCAGCCACCGCGGCGGCCCCCTTCCGAAACATGTCAAGCAGTGACATGTAGTTTCAGTGCGAATTTTTTAATTTATTTGTGCTGATTGGTTTTTCCGCTTAAAAAAAAAAACGTTCAAATTTTGACTTTTGAAGTGACGTTAGGGGAAAACTGGTTGAGCTAGATTTTTTTTTGGGGGGGGGGCTGGAAGGAAGGGGAAATTGTACTCCCACGTAATGTCTATAAAACTAACACTATTTCCTACAAATATAAAACTACCAATTTTTACCACTTAAACACCCTTAACTGATCGTTGTACTTATATTTCCAGTACAAGTAAAACAAAAATGGTGGATAAGAAAACAGCTGTTGTGATTTGATTTGCTTGTTTATAGCGTAAGACTTGCATTTACGTAGGCTATACTTACTTATAGGTGAAATCAAGGCTAACAGTTTTCGGGACTACCGTCAGTTTTGTATATATTACATGTCACGAGTTGACTTTTATATATTCGCAATATTTTATGTAATGTTAGTTCTAGTGCTAGGAAGGTGCAAGAAAGTAGGAATATAGGAAAATATGAGGATCTAAATGTTTACATTCTGCAATTCAAATTTCAAAACTGCGCTACTATATAATACTGTCTACTGACCAGGTCACGATAAACGAGTTTCATGGAAATACATTAAGGTGTCAGACTGTAGTTACATTTTAAATTTTATAATAAAATTCAGAGTAACTTAGCGGATTGTCCGATTGCATAGAAATGTCTTTATTGAGTTGCTCTTAAAATACTTCAAGAAACACTTGAGCCATTGTATATCATTATGTTAATGTTTTTAAACACAGCAAAATAGTTAATGTATAAATGTTCATAAAGGTCATTCGGAATAAAGTGAGCACTAAAAGTTTAACAATTGTAAAATATCACTAGACATTACTGCATACAATTAAACATTAACTCTAGTTGTCTTACTGCTTGTAAGGTTGGCAGCAAAATTACTTAACATAGTCCCATGCATTTTCCTATTTAAATACAATAGGGACTCAAACAAAAGCTATCGGAATCTACATAATTGTATTTTATATAACTAATAGACTTTTTTGTCGAGCTGTATAATATTCCTACCGACTATACAATTGATCTTACACGTGAAAACATCAACTGACGTGTCCGAAGAGGTTAGACATTTCCATTCGTTAGTCGTTACGCGTGGAAAGATACAAGTTGAAGGAAAATGGAAAATACAACTTTAGCAGGGCTTTTTTGAGTTCCCATTTTATTTCGAACCACCTATAGGCACGCTCCTATTGTAATGTTTTAAAACATGGCTTTATTAATATTTTGAATTAGATAAACGCAGAAACATTCCGCATGACTGGCGATACGGGCTTTTTAATGCGGGACTTGTATTCAGCACATTGACTTCGTAAGTGTTCGAAAATGTCTGGGCTTTTCTGTTGCGGGTGTTTTTATCCGCTCCAAGTTTCGCGAAAGAAGGCGTGTGTTTACAGAGCACATGTCGACGGCAGACATCATCGGATGTCGTAAACGTGCAGGCCTCGACGATCTAGTCTTTGATGCCCGGCGGGAAGTCGACATCCCGGGGCGCCTCGAAGAGGCCCACAAGGAACAGCGGTGGGAAAAAAAACGAGGGAGGAGAGTCTTACGGCGAAAACCCTCTTTTAATGGGATCACAGGCGACGAAAAACAATTTCCAGCAGCTCCTGGACGCCTCGCGTCAGAATCCTTGCCTTCGTCTCGCACTCTCTCGCCCCTTGTTCCATTCTCTCGCCCGCCTTCTCTTCTCGACGGCAACAAAGAAGAGATGTAAGGACGATCTGTCATCGCACAAAGGCTGTGCCGCCACGGAGCTCTGATTGATGATGACCGAGTTCTCTCGCCCACACCCTGCGTGCAAGACAGTCTGAACATCCTCCCATCTCCTTCACGACCATCATCCGTCCTTTTTACTCAATTGCTCTTTCTGAGGAGCATGCCGCTGCAGACAGGGCTGGCCAAGGAGTAAGTTACAAGTCCCAACTGTGTTGCCAACTGAATGAGTGAGTGTGAGATATTTTGGCTAGTGCTTAACCTCGAGGTCTTCAGCGCTGGTGAGGGGTGACGTGAGGTGAGTATGGAGCAACGCCGGAATGAAAGGGAGGGGGAAAGGGGAGGTCCCTGAGAAAATCCGCCGACCAACGGCGTGGTAGATAAATAAACGCTGAAAACATACATTAATTTCTACGCTTTTTTCGAAGCCAATATGGATAAAATACACAATGACAGTCCTAGATAATGGTAATTGCCAACTTTATGAGTAAATATTTATCCAGAATTACTAATTCGTTACGCGTTATCTCTTGCGCCGCAGTTAAATGCACGAGGTTCCGGCATTAGAGATTGTGCCTCAGAAGTTCGTAACACTGGAAACAATTTTGTTTACAACGTTGCCTAAAACTATTGTTTAATTTTCGCAAATTGGCTTCAAGGAACCTACAGTTATAGATTAATGCTTTTACCGTTGAATTATGTGCCACGCTCTCTTAAGCATTCGCCTACACTACCTTTCTTAATTTTTTTTACTAGTAACCTACTGTAGGAAGCAAGTAATTTTTTTCCTGCTGATGGACACAGATATAGTATCTTATAACTAATAGCAGTCCCGCAATGCCAACTGTATACAGTGTACGAAGCCTTGTTGTTACAGACATTTTGAATTCGAAATCAAAAGCAGAAGCTCCATTGTTCCAAAATGGCGTGTATACTAATCCCATATAGACCATGTTTGTGTGCGTGAAGTACAAAATCTATAGAGAGTTAAAGGTAAGGAATCCCATTCCGGAACTACGCATGAAGAAAGTAGCAGATAATGTAAGCTACAGTTAACACTAGATATAACTTAGTGGGCAAACTAATTTTCTTGGACTTGATTTTAAATATTTTTGGAATAACTTCTTCCTTGCTTACATCAATGTATTTCATGAAAGCCCTAGATTAATTTGAAAGAGCTAAGTCGACACTGTGTCCACGGCTGTTTGGAGGCGTTATTTTCCCATTATCCTCCCCACCGTTTCTCCCGTCCCACTTCCCATGATTCCTTTTCCAAATCGATGGATAGATATGAATCCTAGTGATTTCCCCTACTCTCCTCTGGTGAAAGTGACGCACGCACTTCTAACCCGCACAGTTTTAGCTTCCATGACAGACAGCTAATTAAACAACCCTAATTAAAGTCTAAGTGCCTGCAATCAGCCCTAATACTGTTTGATTTCATCAGAAGCACTGGGTCACTAATTCTGATGAGAATTATCATCCTCCAATGGGATACGTAATAACTGCTCGTCCACCCATTCGTTGGAATGACTACTGTACCTATAAATGACGACGTTAGAATACAAAATCGATTATCATTGTACGAGGTTAAACATGGAGTTGCTTCGAGCACAAGCGCTCTCCGAATTAGTTTTCCATTAACAATCTTGTTCGTTATTGCTCTTGGAAAACTATGCAATGGGTACAGATTTCTTGTAGTCACAATTTGTATCATAATTCTTATGGATACCGATTTATTAGTCAAATACGATGGCGTAACTACTCAACAAATCGACACCAAATATCCAGTATTAATTTCATAATTTTACGATCTCTGATTAAATTTTTATTTAAAATAACTAGGCCTACTGTTTACATAATGTCAATTACACACGTGGCTACTACAACTCAAATCAAACGTACAGTAAAAGTGAAAAAGTTTATTTTAAAATCCACTTATTAAAGTATATATATATTCTGTTCGAAACAACAGTAATGAATTTAAGTCGACTGAAAACTAAAATTCTAATACTTTGGCTAACAACGTTTTAATTTAATGTGGTGTCATTTTATAAATGTCGTCTCAGAAAGTAGAAAGAAATCATGGGATTAACCATCATTCGGACGTTATGCATAAATGCGCACGAAAGGTAGTAATCGTACGAATTGTTTTCAAAGCAACAACAATTATAACGTGTGTGGTTACTTTTGACTCAGCAAGATTGTGTTTTAAATTGCGCTGGTAATAAACACTCATCAGGATTGTTCACTATCTCGAAATGTATAAATCAAACAGTTTATCATTCAAAACTTTCAGCTGCAATACTTCGTGCCTAGCGTCTATAAGACAAGTGTTCTAACTGAAGACAAACACAAGATTGAGCCTCTTGTACTTAAAAGCGATGAGGAAAGTGGTGGATGTGCAAGCGTAGACCTTAGCCTATAGCGAGGGAGAGATTTCGGTCAGCGTTCAACAACGAGATATTTCGATGGCCGATTTCAAAAGGGAAACAAATAAAATTTCCAGTTTAGAGTAAAATGCATGTAGAAATATTTCCGTTTCGCCCTAAAATCTGTTAACTGATATGTTTGGTTAGTGATATTTAAGAACAATTGTACAGAAGCGACTGTTTAAGGTGTAATAAATGTTTATAGTCTGACTTCGCTGAAATTATCACACTTTAAATTAAAAGAAACACAATTTATAGACCTTTACTGGCAATCAGAATAAAGTGCCAAGAATATTAAAACATGGGAATTTACATGTTCTTTTTTTTTTTTTCAATTGTGTATAATGAGTGGAGTTCTGTCTATGTGTCGGTAAGCCAAGCTCAAATATGCAATATTTTTAGTTGTTTCCTTCTTGAACGTGACCATCGATTTAGCGCTGATGAGTAATGATATGAGGTGAGTCTTGAGCAGCGCCGGAATCGACTTGGTGGGAGGCGAATGGTCTGACCCCAACAACACGAAAATTGGAGGTGCAAAATTATGACATTATTGCATGAGTCTAAAGCCAAAGGATGCTGTGATGTACAGTTCTCTATTACTTTAAGGGAATTAAGCGACGAAACCCTAAATTTGGCATTTTTACCATTTTCTTTCTCTCTCGCTCTCTCTCTTTATATATATATATATATATATATATATATATATATATATATATATATATATATATATATACACATATATATATATATATGCCTGAATTTGACATTTCTCTTCTGAGAAACAAGCCCAACAGCTCCGTTATGTTGACCCTTCTCAAACCATCCTCTAACTTCCTAAAAACTTAGATACACTTTTATATGTCAACACAATATAACTGCCAGGTAAGTTTCTCAGAAGAGAAATGTCAAAATCAGGAAAACTTATACTGTGCAGACTATATAACATGAAAATAAAAACAGTATTCCCAGAAAAGTTATTTACGGAGATATATACGGGTGTGCGTTCAAACGCTGATTATTACCGAAAACGGCTTGATAACGTCTCCTCATAAGAAATCATATAGGAATTAAAATATTCCTGAGCAAGGAAAACTTTAAACTAATTTTAAATTAATAATGAAAAAGTACGTACATTAAAATCAACGTTTGTAATATTTTCTGTAGTATTAATTAATACCAACTGATACGAAATACCGAACGACTTAATTATTCAAACAAATGAAACCAAATATTACAACGAATTTAAATTAATGAAGGTTTCTTAATTCCATGTACGGACGCCTATATCAGGCATCAAGAACATATCCTGTTCAATGATCGTTTTTTACAACAATTATATTTTCACTGACTTCTTTGTAATTAATATTTGTATGAAGAATGCATTACTCCGTAACAGAAAGTCACTAAATATTGTGAGCTTCAATGTTTCGTCGCCTTGATATTCTTAATGCTGCCAGATGGGAATTTATCAGCAGTCGTGTACCATCATACATTTTTTGTATGCTGGTACATAAAAGATACGACCTTCGAACAAAAAGTTGACTATCTGCTAGTTAGCGAGTATTTGTTGGAGCGTACCAGATTTTAATTGCGTTCAGAATAAGATTTTTTTCCCTACCTGCTTCACGTGGCAACAATGCGGCCGCCGCCAACCTTGTCGGCAGAGTGACTCGCATGGCGGCGGCAAGCGCTCTGAAGTAGACGCTTGGAAGTGTGTGACGAACTACGAAGTCACGGGATTAACTAGGTGCTGCTTCTTGTCTCGTCGAGTGCCACAGAGTCTCACGTTTCTGCTTCCAGTTACTAACGTCTAGAGATAGGCCCGTACTGCATTACATTGAGCGTTTGTGCATTCATCACCACTTCATGTGTCGCATTAACGCAATATACTGCACTGCCAGATATTAAGGGGCCTCCCTACTTGCTCTTCAAATGTGTTGCAGCAAGTTTCGACTATTCTTTTTTTGACAAAATGTTTTCAACATGCGTTATATTTATCTACGAAATGAACACACACTTCGAACTACGTCGCTATAATTTTAAAAATTTGGCACGTTTATTAGAAACACAATTTTCGGGCCCCTCAAAATGGCCAAAAAAGGTTATTCAAGACTGCTGTATCTGGAAAAATAGCAACTGAATTCGACAAACACAACTATAGAAACAAGCGTTAAACTTTAAACTACGCTGGCCACAAATAAAATGATATGGTTACCTGTTCAAGTCCCATAGTAAAATGGATAATAGTAAAGCACTGCGTGTCATCTAAGAGGCGATAATGCATTACATACGTCGACCAATGACAAACTTTTCACTCTTACCTCACACACACAAACACTGCCTATCTAGGGAGGCCCCTTAAGAGAGCATGTCACATAATTGAGAGCTAAAAGCCTTGATTTAAATTTGAGGGACTTAGATTTATAGTGACGTAAGCCAGTTTAAATAGTTTCCTCGTATATATTTTTTTTTGTAATCACCTGCAAAATGCAGTACACTCTTGCAATAGTCATTCAGAAATTCAGTTAAGAGTGAAACGTTCGTTACAGAATATTATTTTGCAAAATTTGTATAATATGAATAAAAACGACAGTACAAATGTAAACATTTGTTTATCACACCACTATGAATCAGCCACATACTTGTAGTTTCCTCAAAAGTAATTGGTTATATATATAAACACACACACAGGGTGTTGCAAAATTCCATGTCAATATTCTAGGGAAACAATCCTCACGTATAGAGGAACAAAAAGTGTTATATGAACATAGGTGCAAAAAAGCACCGTTTCTGCGCTACATTTGGCAATACATGACGTATGGTTGATAGCGCGCGGGTAGGTTCATCACTACATCGTTACAGCAGTACATAATATGTTACTATGCCACACACTACGCCACTAACACACAGACAGTAGGAACAACTGTGACACAGCAACATGATCCTATCAGCGTGCTGTCAACCATACGTCATGTATGCCAACTGTAGCGCAGAAACAGCGCGTTTTTGCACCTATGTTCATATAACACTTTTTGTTTCTCTACACGCGAGGATTGTTTCCCTAGAATATTGACATGGAATTTTGCAACTTTCCAAGAAAAAAAATTTTCCTAGTGATTTATTTCTGAAGAACAATCGGCGTAACATATTCTAGTACATTCAATGATTACGCTTAACAAAAGCATAATTATAGGTAAATGACTGCTCATAAAGTTGTCTAATATCACTATCTAGGGCTGTTGTTTTGTTGTTTTCCTTGTTGACTTTCAAAAACTTTTTGACCGGAAACCGTGTTTTTAGCATTTATTTATCTACCACACACTCTTAAGGTAGTATCCGAATAGTCAGTGTATACTCGCTAAGTATGCATGTAAGCTTGCTAGATCCTGCTACGTATACTTGTCCAGGCTATTCGGACAGGTCAACGTCTTTCCACACTAGACTCTGGCGACTATATCAGTAACTAATACAAAATTAATTACGAGTGTGTTGATGAATTCAAAAATTTTTACGGAATAATAATTAAAATAAAATATAACTTTGAATTTTTTTCAAGTGCTGGTCACATAATACCCGAAAAAGGGAACTTTTTAATTAGTTTGATGATGCTTTAAAGATAAATTAATCACAATATTATAATTTTTGGAAAACAACAGAAATTGATGGCGTACATTTATTTTCACACAGTGCATAGAAATGTATAAAATACGTACTAATATTTAATGTCGCCTACTACATAACCTTTACAGATATTCTAATCAAGTCAAGCCCATGTATTAAGACTATAGGGATCGAAGCTAGTATGCTGAAACCCCCAACAAGTAAGCAACTTCCTGTACTAGTCAAGTAAAGAGGCTGTGTGCACTGTACTGAGAATTAGGACATTGCTATATACTGGGTGACATTACATTAACGAATACATGTATGCTTGAAGGGAATTCGGATAGAACATAAGTATCATCGTAGTTTTACAACCAAACAAAATATTCCTTCAGGTCAGTACACGGCATATTCATTTATATTTAATTACCCTAAACTTAGGTAAATTCTACAAGACATTGGTTTATATAACTATTTGTATTAAGACACAATAATTATTTTCAAGCTTAATTCAAATATTTAGACATTTTAAACATGACGACTTGAGACTCAACTCCGGTGCACAACAACTAAAATTCCCTAGAATGGTGGGGGGTGAACGTAATAATTTCTGTTATAATTTTCATCTTTAAGGAGACACAATTATCACCATCTTTGATAATAGAGTTTTGGTTTAGTAAATTAACTTTAAATAATATGTTATATTACTAAAATACAGACATGAAAAATTAGCACTTGCTTCAAAGATTTAGAAGGGCCAATAAATACACCATTGCTTCACCCTGTTGCTACGCCTTTGTCAGTATCACTCAATAACAAACGAGTCGTTTTTATCATACAAGCTTTCGGGAAGTTCGTGCAATTAAACGTTAAACGAAGCCATATAGAATGTAAGACAGAGGGTTATGTAACCACCTATATTTATAGAAATATTGTAATTTGTTTATCTTAATTTATAACATGCCCTTTTGTCACTGATAGTTATTCAATATCATGTATAATGTAAATTCAGTATGTTGAGTTAAAATAGTCGTAGTGAGTCAGTTGAAATTGCATTAAAATAAGAATTGTTTGTTTCATGTTAACCAATTACTAAAATTTGTTCAATGTCATTTATATTTAATTTAGTTTTTCATACTGGAGAGAAATTCAGGGTTTGAAAGGAGTTTTTAATTGTTTCACGACCAGATTTTCCTGCAGGAAAATTTAGATTACTAGGCTTTAAAAAACCTAGAATTTGTGGAGATACATTTTGTAATTTTGTATTAAACTTTTTGTTTTAGAGGGTTTATTAATGTCTTCCGGTTTTATGCCGTTAGACTTAGTAAAATACGGCTTACAAACTATCTAAACGTAATTAAACGACACAAACGATTATGCCCATGCTGGGATTCGAACCCAGGGCCTCTCGCACTGTAGACAAGCATGCTACCGGCTACGCTACGGAGGCTGACAATTTTGTATAAAGACAGATTTTACAATGTAAATATTTTGGTGAAGTTACAGTCACGTAGATGCAAGAATTGTAAATTAGTAAGAAGTAATATTTTAACGGCAGAAATCGTAATATTATATCTCACTTACAATTATGTGCGTGGTAAATTTTGTCTGAGTTTATTAAGAATTTACAGAATTTAATCTTAATCGAGTATTGATAAAGCATTTGTGCAATCTTCCGTGAAACATATTTTTAATTAGTTATTCATATGTTTTCTCTAGTTCAGTTAATTAAGTATTTAGGTATAGATCTTAATATTCGAACACAGAGTTTTATTATATTTATGAGTACTTCGAACAAGACAGTTTTTTTAACATTTAGACCACAGCCAACGCAATTTGAAAACACTTTACACGCGTGATATTTATTTAGTATGACAGGCTAAAATTTCTACGAAAGGGATGACAAGATTTTCTTTATATGTATATTGTACGTTTTATGTTTTTGTGATAGCCTACATTGCCAAAAATTATCTCGATAATAGCGCATAAAAAGAGCTTATTATAATTGACAAAAATTGATTAAATTTCTGTATTTCACATATCAATTTCAAAATTGTTCATATTACCAGGTTTTTGTGCACTGTAAATAGATACAAAAAATTGTAATGCACGGATTCGTGTTAGTTTTTTTTTTTTTTTGTGTATTTCACCAGAGCGATGGTTAAGATAGTATTAAGATTAAGTTGTAGTTAGATATGTTGCCTACAATGTGCTGTGATTGTATAATGGTTGTGTTATCAGAAAACAACGAACACGAACTAGCACTGATAGTGTGCGGGCTTAAGGTCGAATCCTCCTCTCCCACAACTTGTCGCATCGCCTCTAAAGCGGGCTTACATTCGAAAACGTAACCGTTAGTATAGTCGTTCATGTAAGAACTTATAAGTCACGCAGCCTAGGAAAGGTTTTGAGAGAGTGGCGAAGCGGACGTAAAATGGTACCTACTGCGCAGCTACACGCCCCACATTTCCCCTCTAAGCCAGTAAGAAGGGAAATGATGGAGTCCTAAGTGTGGGATGAACAGCTACAACCAATCAGCAGCTGCGCACACGTGCGCTGGTTAGGGGTAGAAGGAGGGGGAAACTTCTCCTCTGTGCGTCGCCAGGAACTTTCCTAGCTCGCGTGACCTGTACCTACTATGTTTTCGAACCTACTAATTCACAACTGCTGAAAATAGGTCGCGTGCGTAACTAATGCCGACATAGTAGGCTACTTAAGGGAAAATGTGGTATTTAATTTCTTATGCGGACTCATATGGACAGTAGCCAATAAAGACAAAGAATTTTCTGAATATCCGCCATGTTAGTTTAATTTCAAAACATGCGCAACAACTCGAAAACAAAGTATTTTAAATTAATGTGTTTCGCTGTTGCAAATAATGTTTTAAATTGTGACTTTTTAAAGTTTTGTTTTTGAGTATCGTCGCTAATACTGAATACAATTCCACTTCACGTTTGTCCAAATTGCCTTAGCAGTACTCCATACAGCGCCATAATTTAATTGGCAATCGTTATAAGCAAGAATTCAATTGAACGGTGTAATACATCATTAAATTATGTCGTATAAAATATGTTATTTTTGACAGATTCGTGCAATAAGGGCGAATCGCAAACTAAAGAATTGTTATGAACATACTGTATTGCAGCAGACTGTATTATTAGCAATAGCAATATTTTCAGTCAACAGAGCATTTAAATTAAAAAATATGTGGATCCCATTGATTAAAAGAGAAACAAATTTACTGCACAAAATAAAAACTAACTCTCAACCCACCACAACCAATCAGAGTCAATACATGCTGCGCGACCAATCAGGAGACAGCTCGTCTCCCATTGGCTGAGCACGATAAGGGGCTTAACCCTATACAAACCCATGGTTTTTCCAGTATCCTCATCAGTCGCACTCGTGTTCCTGAACCCTGTGTGTCTACCTGATGACGGGAACAGATTCCAGTTCTCGAAACGTCGTTAATACTGACTGTTTGGAAAACTACTGTGTTTTGTTTCGTCTCATCGTTGTGTAGTTTGCTGTATTTCTGTTTGTGTTTTTGTTTCGTCTCATCGTTGTGTCGCATGTCAACTTAGGTTTCTTTTTTTATATTTTTGTTAATCCTTTTATTTTCTGTTTTGTTCCTTGTTTTGTCTGAGCAGATTCCAGTTTTGGAATTTCATGTTGTGTATGTATCCCAATGTCTAAAGCATACTCTGCTTTTTATGTTTTCTTGTCTAATTTTTAGTTTTCTTTTGACAGTCATTTATTTCGCAATGGAGTATGTCCAAGCAAACAAATCCAGTCATGAACTCCCATTGCACAGTTCTTTGAAAGATCATAGCAGACTGTTTGTTTGTGTATATTCTCTGGTTTTCTGTGACACATCATTTTCTGCAATAACGTAGTTCCAAAATACTTATTTAGTTTGTAGGTATGAAATGTGTCCGCTTTGAAACGGTCTTATAAAAAGTATTTTACTTCTATATCCTCTGGTCACAATTATTGTATTTATGGGACTAATACATTTTTTGTAGGACTGCTTCAAATCCAAAAACTTTCAGCATATTTTACTGATAACTATGATTTGCCACGTAGCCTATTGATGCACAACACCATCAAATTGTGAATCAATTTCGCAAAAGGTTTCTGGTTGTGTGCTGTCTTATGCATATGATTTTAGTTGTGAACCCATCTTAAGGGTGCATGTTAGATAAATAAACGCTGAAAACATCAATCAATATTTACTCTTATTTCGAAGCCAGTATGGATCAAATACTCAATGACAATACTACATAATGGTATTTGCCAACTTTTTAAGTAAATACTTGTCCAGAATTACTAATTCGTTACGTGTGATCTCTTGCGCTGCAGTTAAATGCCCGAGGTTCCGGCGTCCGAGATTGTGCCTCAGAAGTTCGTAGCACTGGAAACAGTTTTATTTAAAACGTTGTTTAAAACTATTGTCTAGGACTGCTATGGTTTAATTTTCGCAAATTGGCTTCAAGAAACCCACAGTTATAGTTTAATGCTTTTAGCGTTGAATTATCACCACGCCCTCCTAAGGAGCGTCAGTATACAACTAAGACCTGAGCATCGATCAACGGACGTATATTTTGAGAGACAGCTGGGTGTGTTCTTGTAAGACACACTGAGAGTGGAAACCAAGAGGTGTCATTGACCAGAGAAAGGTATAGTCTGTCTCACATAAGAATTCCTTTTTTCGACAGTTCTGAAGACAATAACATGCACAAATTTCTACAGAAAAATACTTTCTATTTTGATGTAATGCAGTCTGAAAACTAGTTGAGTGTGTTTGTGCAAAAATCACTTGTGGCAGAGGAAAACACTGCTTATTCCATTGCAACAGCAGTAAAAATGAATGTGAGCATAACTGTCAAAAAATGGAATTCTTACGTGAGATGGACTATATCAGTGAGTACAGAAGAAAAAAAGGAACAAAAAATACGAAAAAAAAAAACGCTTTGCTTTTAACCGTCTTCCTCACAAAAAAAGTATGTCGCTAAACGGGTTTATATAGATGTGTATTCATGAAGAACACGTCTAGGTTACTACGGATAAATTATTTTTTAAATAGAAGAATATGTATTACAAATAAATGGCGCTATATTTCAATATTTCTCTGAACTCTCAATTTTGTTACAATCGTACTGATATTTGAGTATCAAAACTTCGACTACAGTAACACAGATAAGGCTTTTGACTTTGCTTCAAAAAATTTTACTGTCGTAGGTATAATATTCTTTGAGAAATTATAATAAACAAATATTCCTGAAATGGTGATAATTTATTAACAATGGACGCTCCGTAAGGGGCCTCCCTATATAGGCTGTGTTTGTGTGTGTGAGACAGGAGCGGTAAGGTTGCCGTTGACCGACGTACGTAATGCATTATCGCCTCTCCGCGCAAGCTGCTCAGATGGCGTGCAGTGCTTTACTATTATCTTTTTCCTATGGGTGACCACATTATTTTATTAGTGGGCAGAAGAGTTCAAAGTCTAATGATTATTTCTATAGTTGTGTTTTTCGAATCTGTTTTTTTTTTTCAGAGACAACAGTCTGGAAATATTCATTTTTGGCCATATTGAGGGACCCGAAAATGATGTTTTTAATAAAGGTGGCAAATTTATAAAACAATAGCGACACAGTTTGAACTTTGTGTTCTTTCGTAGGCATTAAATTAATCTTATAATGCGTGTTAATTAGTTTCGTAAAAAATAGAGTAGGCGTAACTCGCTGCACAGTATTTAAAGCGAAACGTTAGTTATACCCGAGACTAGACTGCGATTCTTCAGCGCGACCGGTCATGCTCGTGTTGGGCACCCCTGCACGGGGCAAAATGGCTGCCTCGCGAGGAAACAGTCCATTCATCATCCCCGACGGACGTTATCACGCTGAAAGAACAGGCTTCCAATGGCTTCAGTAGTCCCGACAAGCCGACAGCCGACACGTTTTATTGCATCAGCTGAACAACTCCTGGTCTATTACTTCATAACAGGCCGAGCGAAGGAGGAAGAGTGGAAGCGAGAAAGCAAAGACGCAGGACTGACGGGGAAAGACTCGGATGCATGAAGACAAGGAGGAGAAAGAGGAGAAGAGAAAAACCACTTTGTCATTACCCGTTGGCAGCACTGCGCCGGGTATCACGGGACATTAACAAGGCTCCCATCCTCGCCAATAATAACAGCCTCGCATTGGAGAAGGCAAGTGTTACAAGGTTGGCATCTCATGCTGAAACGAACACTTTCTACACGACGGGATGTATGGCTTGCCAACCTCTGCCTTACAGAATCTGCGGTTTATTTACAGCAAAAGCGACTGCTTGGAAAGTATTTTCTTAGGCTACGTCAATTCGTCGCTCGCAATTCTCTTTAGTTACACCTCAGCTTAATGTGGCCGCCTGCCTCTGGCCGCCGATCTTCCATTTTCTCCCGCTCTTTCATTCCGACGCCTCTTCGTACTCGCCTCTTGTCACCCTTCACTAACTCCAAAGACCTCGATGTTAAGAATGTATGATACATAATTCAATGCTAAAAGCATTAATCTATAACAGTAGGTTTCTTGAAGCCAATTCGCGAAAATTTAACAATAGCAATCCCAGACAATAGTTTTAGCCAACGTTTTAAACAAAATTGTTTTCTGTGTTACGAACTTCTGAGGCACAATCTCCGACGCCGGTACCACGTGCATTAAACTGCGGCGCAAGAAATCACGCGTAACGAATTAGTAATTTTGGATAAATATTTACTCATAAAGTTGGCAAATACCATTACCTAGGATTGTCATTGAGTATTTTATCCATATTGGCTTCGAAAAAAGCGTAGAAATCAATTGATGTTTTCAACGTTTACTTACCTACCACTCACCAAATTATTCGAAAACTGCTCCTCGCACATGAGTGATATCTGCTTACGAATAGCATTTGAAGAAATTCAAACGTGTGTATATATATATATATATATATATATTTTTTTTTTCTTTCAAGTTCACAACCACTCATTAAAGCATATTTTCTAGCGGCCGAAATCAGGAGTTTTTGCGGTAATTTTAGGTATGTAAATTATTGCGCAAAATCTCTTAAAATGTATAGGCGAGTACAGTACGCTCTTATCTTTAATAATATGTCATAAAACAATAGGGTCACCACCGAATGTCTCATAGAGGTGATTGTTGTTGGCGAGAAGACTACACGCTAGTTCATCGACTTGCGCCTAGAGGCTAGGTTGAAGCGTGATGCGCGTGTTATCTCGTCCTTACAACATCCGCACGTCTAGGCCTCGAAAGCGTAAAATGCGTTCACCCAGACGGTTACCTTAAGGGCATGGGCCCGAGTTTCTTCGCATTTAACGACAAGTATTTTTTAAAACATAAATGGGAGCTGATATCGTAAAATCGCTTCGTAACTTTGTTATGGCTGATTTAAACTGCATACTCTAATTTTGTCGAGTCAGAAGACTGCAAAATAATTGCTAATTAGTTAATTAACGAAATTTCCTTTTAATTAATAAATTAGCTGTACTCGTCATACAGTTTGTCTCGAAAAATTACATTGCATAGTAAAACCAATTTGCAACAAAGTTACGAAGCAATTTTACGATATCGACTTTCGTGTGGATTAAAAAAAAAAAAAAAAATTTCTCGAAAGCCGAGAAACCCGGGCCCAAGCCCTTAAATGGGCGTGCTACATAATTAAACGGTTAAAGCATTAATCTTTAACTGTAAGTTTCTTGAAGCAAATTTGCGAAAATTAAATAATATCAATCCTAGAAAATAGTTTTAGTCAACGTTTTAAACGAAATTATTTCCAGTATTGCTAACTTCTGAGGCACAATCTCTGACGCCGGAACCTCGTGCATTTAACTGCGGCGCAAGAGATCACGCGTAACGAATGAGTAATTTTGAATAAATATCAGCTCATAAAGTTGGCAAATACCATTATCTAGGACTGCCACTGAGTATTTTATCCATCTTGGCTTCGATAAAGGCGTAGAAATCAATTGATGTTTTCAACGTTTATTTATCTACCACGCACTCTTAACATACAGCTGCAAAACTAAACAGTGTATAGCCTGCTATCATAACTGACAAAAGTATCCGTCGAATGTTCAGCTGAAAGATTAGGTGGGTGAAAGATATCCGTATTTTCGAGGTATTGATATAGTGTGTCGTGCCTTACTATTAAATCAGGTTAACTCGCCATAGTTCCAGGCAGAACATAATGACACGCACAGACCACTGCAAGGCATGACAACTTATTGTGCGGAACAGTACAATTCTAACATGAAATTAAAGGACACCTACTCGACAGAAGCTGATGTTATCGATGGACGGCAACCTTACATTCCCGGCTGTGAGTGAAGAGACTTTGGTCATTGCTTAAGGGGGATTGATCCCTGTCAGATCGGTTTTACGGTTTTTCTTATAAATCAGGGAATAGACACATTTTTTTACTTTTTCACGCTGACAAGGCATAGTTTATTCTTTCATTCTCTTTTTGGAATCCATATGGTATTGTTTCTGTTAATGTTGCGGCCCCTGTAGTCGCTCCAGTAAATAAAGCAATTTTTCCTTTTCAGCTGTTTCCCGTTGCAAAATAACGAATGTATTACGGTTCCAGCAATTACAGAAAATCGATTAAGTTTGTATCTATGCCCTGTCGTGACAAAAAATTTGATACTTCAACTGGAACAGAAGTTATCGTGAAGAAACAGATAAATCCAAGGTGGTAGGGATCAATACCCCTTAACGTCGAGGTATTTTGTGCTGGTGGGTGACATAATGTATGGAGCAGCGCCGGAATGAATGGGTGGGGGAAATGGGAGATCCCCGAGAAAACCCATCGACCAGCGGCATCGTCCGGTACGATTCCCACATACTAAAATTCGGGAACCGACATTGCCGGGAATCGAACCCGAATCGCCTTGGTGGGAGGCGAGAGGTCTGACCACTTTATTTATTTATTTTTGTATAAAAATGTTTGGTACAGTGGCGAGGCGGTAGCTGCCGCATCATCATTGCAACGAACACTCCCCCCTTTAATGTGACTTACAGTATTTATGCAACCCCGAGTAAATATCGTGAGACAATTGTAGAGAAACAATTTTTTGAGACAAATTGGACAAACACAAATTTGACACCCAACCAGACCTGGGAATCGAACCCAGAACCCCTCGTATCTAAGTCGGTCGCTCAACCAACTGAGCTACGGGGGGTCGGCTGACCACTTTTTTTATTTTTAATTTAACAAAAATGTTTGGTGCAGTGGCGATGTGGAAGCTTCCGCTCAACCAACTGAGCCACGGGGGGTCGGCCCCATCAACGTGGTGCTGCATTCTCCCATGAAGCATTGACCAAAAGTTGGAATCAAGTCTATACTGGATCCAAACCATTTTGTAAGGGGAGAAAAGTTGGCTAACGTCACCCCTCTATTGTGATTTCCCAGATTTTACGCCAAGACAAGAAAATTATTTTGTAAAAGTACAATAAATACTACTGTAGTATTAATTTTGTTATAGTAATTAGAAATTGAACATTTGGTATGCAAAAAAATTGTACCACAAAATTAAATGTTGAAAATATATTTGACAATTCTGTTTAATATACAGTTAGTTGTTTGGTTAACCATAAATATTGTGCGTACACACTGAAACACAATACTACAACTTTACTTACTATTCTCAGAGCCACATTTTACTGCATTTTCATAACCAACTGAATTAGTTTCTTCAAGGCGGATAGAATTTGTCTGTCTATACTTTCGCAAACAAGCGCCTTTGAAATGCCGCTTGGGGCATATCACCCTCTTACACTCCCTAGGTCCAGCACTGCTCCAATTCCCCACCACTAAATGGGATATTGGACCGTTGAGAACACAAATCTTTTTGGATCTTATAGCCTTTCTATGTGTGTGTATGACCATACGGCATGAACTGGTTAATAGTGTTGCACCATGACGAGTGATGATTCTCAATTGTAATCACCATGCCGTGCGCGATTGTGGCAATACTGTGCAGACACGCACTTACATCACTTCTGACATCATTGAACGGAAATCATCAGTTGCTATAATAAATGGCAGTGTTTCGAAGAACTTTGACTACACAGAACTATGAACGAATGGATGAGAGGGCTTTATGCCATCGGTTCATCGACAGCGAAGTCATTAAGAGACGGTGACACACAACTTTACTCAAGGAGAGGACCTGGGAGATGAATCGACGAGAGCCTTTGTTAAGGAACTATTTCAGAATTTCCCTGGAGCGATTTCTGGTAGTCATGGAGAACCGAATTCAGGTTTGCTGGAGCCGGGAATCGAATCAGGATTCTCTTGAATGCCATTTCAGCGTTTTGGCGTTGTACCAAACTCTCTCGGTGTCTGCACAGAGGTAATCAACGTCATATTACCTCACACTGTTATTGAGAAGAAAATGCCTTTGCATATACAGCATACGTATCTAAGGTAGGAGTAACTGTCTTGGCCATCTAGGTTCTAATATAATGCACAGTCAAAGTAGTACGGCCATAACTCTGAAATTTTGTAAAATAAGTTACGGCCATCACTGGAAAATTTTTTCAATTTTTTAAGTATAAAGTATCATAACTATTCCTCGAATATTTATAGTTTAATAATCATGATTAACGGTTCACTTTCCTTAGTTGTGCAATAACATGACAACTAGTTCAAAATTTGCAAAACAAATATTATATGCTACATCTTTCAAAATGTATCCAATCTTACATTGATGTCCTTACAAATAGCAAATTCTGACTTGTAGCTGTATTACTTTGACAGTGTGAATTGCCCTCTATGGGTAGTGCTGCCCATTTGCAGGATGTCATGTGGAATTTAAGACAATATTTCGGGGTACTCTTTGCGGAAAAAAGGCTTATTGATCACCACAATACCTTTTGTCAATTTGAACCTTACCAAATTATTTTGTGATGCCCACAACATTTTTTTGTCTACCCCAATAAAATTTTGCAGTAACTGCAAAAAAAAATTGTAACCACTACAAAAAAATTGGCGAGGTCCATACTGACAAACCATTTTGTGGCTACCACAAAAAAGTTTTTTTTTTCTGTAAGAGAAAGGTTCTTGGTTACGAGTAACTAGATTAGCAAATGCAAACACATGAATAAATAATGTTTTGTAGTAGGATATCAATAAGCTTTCTACGAGCATGAAGAAAGGTAATGTAGCCTATGAGCAGTGACTGAACTAATGAAATGCTACGATAGTAACATAATATTTTGGGAATTTTAACAGCGTCACGGGAGGTCGCAATAATAAGATTGACGCGTAACGCCAATAGTATCCTGATTCCTGGATAAATATCTGATGAAAGTGAATGGGATTTTCTCAAGTGGGAATGGTGCAAGACTATGCTGTTGGTAGGGGAACTTTCTCGGTGATATCCCTTTCCTTCCGTCGCTTCATACAGCACTGCTTTATAATCACCTGCTGTCATTGTCTTGCGACGAGATGACTGTACGTACGTTCATTGACTTGCACCTAGAGGCTAGGATGAGACGTGATACGTATGCTGCGTCGTCCTTATAGCTTCCGCACTTTCTAGCTTCTAACGCGCAAAATTATTTCACCCAGGCGGCCGCCTTAAGGGCGTTCAAGTGCGATAAAGTCATAATTTTATATTTATATGAAATAGTGTTAGTTTTGCATACGATACTTGTGAGTGCAGTTTCCTCTTACTAAACAATTTTAGCTCTCATAGTTTTCTCATAACGGAGCGTCAAAGTCAAAATTTGCTTGTTACGCTGCCATGCAAATAGCGAAAACTAACTGATCTATTTAAATGAAATAATTCACTGTGAACTAACGTCCCATGAGCTCTGTAATAAAATATTTTAAAACCCACAAATTAATATTTAGAAATTTTTAAAAAATATCGCAAAAATACAAAATAAATTACAAATTCAACATTTTTAAAATGTAAAAATTGTTCATGGGATATGTTTTAAAGCTTTTATTACGTAGCCCATGATATGTTATTTCACCGTGAATTATTTCACTTACGTACGTCAATTGGTTTTCACTATTTGCATGGCAGCAGAATATGCAAATTTTGACTTTGTTGTGCCCTTAATTTTTTTCTTCTGAAAGGATTTTACGGCTACTGCCTGAAAGCGATGTCGTGAACGGTAACTGAGCTCCACGTAGTATAATCGAACTACCTAGATCTATGAGCGAAATCACTCATATACTTACACTTCTTCTCGCTTCAACCCGCGCCCAGCGACTGCCCCCTCTGAATGTTCTACGTCAACGGTGACTCTGGTCAATCGAAAGCTAATTCCAGTTTAAGCACGTGCGACGAGGGCGGACGTGTCGGGGTAGTTGAAACACGGGATGCTGTGCGTGTTGTACGGTACGGTGACCACGGCTACACGGCGTGATTCCGTCGACACGACAACCACCAGTACCTGTTCTCGAGTGAACCGGGCAAGTTCAGAACCCCAGCCTGCACGCGTGACTTTTTGTGACTCGACAGCTAACTCAGTTAACTCTCAGTGTAGATACGAGGTACGTAGGTTTAGGCGGTTCGGAATAAAGTGAGCATTCAAAAAAGCCCTGCTAATGTCCTATTTTCAGCCGATTCGTATCTTTCCGCGTGTAACGGCAAACGGCAGGAAATGTCTAACCTCTCTGAACACGTCACTTAATGTTTGTGCGTGTAAGATAAATTGTGCATCAGTATGAAACGATACAGTTTAGTAAAAGAAAAGGTTATTAATTATATGACATACAATTACGTCGATTTCGGTAGATTTTGTTTCTGTAGTGTTGTGTTTAAATAGGAAACACACGGAACTATATTGTATAATTTCGCTGCCCATCTTACAAGCAGTAAGAATTTTTACTTATATGCAATAACAACTAGCGATATTTTTCAAAGGTTTTGTTTAAAACGTTTCTGCTTAAAATTAATGAATACATCGAATTAAAATATAATATTCGTATTGTGAAACGATTACGTACAAATCCATATACTGGCGACCTTCATATTTGTATTCATTTATAGTCTCAAACACAGCAATGCTCTTTGGGACATTCATGTTTAAACAAGCTGAAAGAAAATGTGCCAAATATTTAATATTTATATTACTAGGCAGATTAAACGTGCTTGACTGCAGTTACTTACTGCCGTAAAAAAAAATAATACCCGCGTCTGTTTACTTTGCTTCTATACACACAAACACACACATTGACACATTGTGTTTGTGGCTGTGTGTACAGAATGTTTCGAAATTGTATAATTGTATATCAGTATTTTAAAGGAACAATCTTCGCATAGTAACCAAAAGTTTTTTTTATTGTCCTTGAGAGCTTGTAGCTCGTATTAGGACTATAATACATTAAATCATTTAACTTACTATTTGCATCGTACAGTACCTACTTCATGTTTTATAATATAATTAACTGGCCGGCTGCGGCGTTGCCCGCGTGAAATTATGTAATGTAAACAGTAACTCTGGATAAAATATGTGATGAAGGCATTTAACAGCTAGCGTACTCAATAACAGTGAACTATAAATTGTCTTAGTTCAGTGTAAAGAGCGCGCGCAATATGCTCGTGTGATGTCATAGTAATTCCCATCGCAAAGTCTTGCACGGGATACGAACTCGTAACCCCACCCCTTCCACACCACAAACTTTATACAATACCTGAGTGAATGTTAAAGGCAGACCGTGATAATTCTTTCGTATGTATACAGGCTACAGTCCAAAGAGGTTTTATTTATGAGTAGGTTGGCAAAAAGAAACGACTGTTGAATTATTTATCCGTGATCATTCTCTTTTTCCGGAAGACTGTAAAATGTTACTGCTTTTCACCTAATTAATTTTCGAATTTCATAAAAGCCCGCAATTGATTTGTAGATATTTACATAAGCTTCATTCTTATCAAAAAAAATCATCTCGATATCTCAACGGGTAGGATAAGCGGTACAGATGATTATGTGTGGTTAAATTCAGTTCATTATGCTTATGTAGCTTACGGAACATCCGGAAAGGCTCCGTTTCTGCTCTACAGTTCACAAAACTTGATGCCCAGTGCAAGAGAGCGAATCGTACAATGTGCATGGTAAAACGATAATGTAACGTGATATACCTTAATATTGTGATAAATCACGTTGCGGGCTTCACAAAATTTGGAAGGCTATGCACACCGAGTTCACTAGGTCACCAACAGAGAGCAGACGTGTAGTTTCGGCAATAATTGACATTGTGTAACATGTCTGATCACAATTAAAATTTTAAAAATATTCCGGTACTGAAGTTTGAAGACTTAGAACCCTGAAGTACGGTAGATTTATCTTATATATTATATATAAGACATGCATTTTAAAGTCCTTTGGCCTTTTGTTATAAACATTACATATAAAAGGCTGTACGCCAGTCCGTATTCACATGGGACAGTGTGGTAATTGATTATGATTCTGATACCTACCGATCTTTAATAGAAGTACTGACTGGTGCATTGCCGGCGTTGCAGCGTGTCACGCGTATTCTTTTTTTACGAGAAACTTCTTAACTTATACATATTATGATTATCTACGAAAAGAACACACAACTTGAAACCATGCTTCTACGTTTTCAAAAATGCAGCACGCTTAAAAGAAACATGATTTTCAGGCCTCTTAAAATGGCTAAAAACGGGTTTTTTTAGACTGCTGTAACTCCGAAAATATCTCCTGAATTCGTAAAGTGCAAAGCGCGAGGCATGCGTTGGTCTTTACTTCAAACTATTCAAAAATAAAAAAAAGGGTTACCGCTTAGAGTCCCATAGTAAAAAGACTACACGGAAACCTTGCACGCCAGTTAGGCGCGCTGTGAATAGAGGCGATATGCTTCTCGTCAAGCGTGGGACACTGGCTCTTATCACTCCACTGTTCCCACGTGTCAAACATGGAAATTTGATACCGCGAAGGACTCCTCTTAAACGTAATATAAAAAGCGAATTAGTAGACCTGTCGTAAATAATTAAAAATAAATTTCGAACTAATGTTTCGTATTGAAAATAGTAGGTCTACAATTTAAATTTACGCTCAGTCATATTTATAAAAAAAAAAGATCCTTGGTGTAAAATGCCGGAATCACAATGGCGCGACAAAAGCGACACGACCGCCGCGCAGGAAAAACAATATATGTCTGTGAATCAGCACTGAGGTTTTTCTGACGTCAGCTCGGCAAAAATGGCGGACGCGACGTGAATTCCGAATAGAAATTGTATCGATTTTATTGAAGATGGTATTTAATTTTACGCCCAAATGTTGGGTAAATTGGTGAGTTGTTAGTAAACTGCATTTCTTAAATTTAGGAGGAATTTTTGTTGATTACCATAAGCCTGTAGTAACCTTTGTAAGCAAACGTGTAATTGTACCTTTATTTCCACATTTCAGATGTCAGGGGGCATTTAGAATACATTACAGAAATTAAAAATAAACGAAAAAAATCTGAAATACTGTTGACATCTGTAGCTATCGTACTGGAGGTTAGTCTGTAATGGCAATAAACATTTTACGTGTAATATTTTTGTCGCGCGGCAGCCAAACTAGAGTTCGCAATAACGAGAATTTTTACAGTGTTGCACCGCACCTGTCATGTCGCATCTGTAGCGCCATTTTGGTTCCTGCATCATAAATGAATGGCTGAATTTCTGAAGTCGTGTCGTAGCAAATTTTCCTTGAATAAATTTTGCAATGAATTTTAAGTATGTGAATTATATTTCGGAATACCCTGCACGTTTCGGGAAAACGCAATTAATCGTCAAGAAATGAATAATCTACGAGGCCACGTCTAGAAATTATTGATGACTTTCCTTACGGGTAAATGTCAGCGTGCTCAAAACTGTAAAATTTACGAACGCTGAAGAGATGTAAACGGTTTCGAAATGAGGGCTTCATTTTTATAATTCACCTGCTTGGTGACTCTCGCGTCCTTACGTGGTCAGCGCAATAAAACCAAAATGCGTTGCTCCCAGATGAATAAAACGGCGATAAATTTAATTTTATGTCCTGCCATCCAAGCCGACAACTAACCAATAGCCACATCCGCACTTTTAATTCCACACGAACATTATACGCAGACAGCTGTGTGTATTTATGACGATCCACTAGCTTTACAACGTAATAATTTTATACGACAATAATTCATGTGTCAGCTAACACTTTCAGACGTCGAGAGTGCGTGGAATAAAATCCCTTAAAATATTTATACAAGGGAATTAAGATTATCGGACATGCTGTAGATCTTCGTTGCATTTCTTTGGATGTTGTCGAGATCTGTATTAATTTCCAGTCACAGTCGTTTTAATACGCTGGTTCACTTTATTCTGTGGTTCGGCACGCTAATATTTCTACAGAACTTTCCGCATATTGAGTACAATTATTTAAATTATCGGTTATACAGTGCAGCTGACATTAATAGAGCACAGAAAATCTTATATACACGATGAACGAGAAAATACCTAGACTCTTCGTGACTGCGAGCTTATCACAAATTATGTTTATGCAGTAGACATTTCACTGTCCTCACCCCGCATAAAATGACAATATGTATTATTTTATAATATTTTTCACTATTAGTTAAAGGTAGACAGACATTGTTCAGTAGCTAAGTATTGCACAAGACCTATCACTCAATGGATTTGTGTTTGTTCATGATCTCATTCTTCGGAACAAACCGCAGTGTTGTTGTTATTATTATTATTATTATTATTATTATTATTATTCGACGTGACACCGAATAAAAACGTGCGTAGTTTGTGTGGGTAAATTTAAAAATACTATAATTCAACTGTGTATAAGAAATGTAGGCGTGTAGGTAAGGTGTATTACTTGTTACATATTCAAGCACTGGGAGATAAACTTGTGAGGATTAACATAATAATACATACAATTTTTTACATACTATATTACTCACGTATTTATCTCCTCCCGATAAGGGTTTTAGTTAGTATGAAGTGCAAACACACATATTAATACTTCCCGTACATGAATTCTAATTGAGTCACACCAACCCTGAAAATGGTTCAAGTGATACAATTTCAAAATGGTTTTGAAGATGTTTTGTGGCTTCATGTAATAATTTTAAAAAGTGATCCTCTTATTTTACTTAGTTACTGATAACTTAAAATCCCATGTCTTTAAATTAAGTTATGAATTCTTAAATATTTGTTTAAAAATGTTAATGTATCAAATTTAAAAACAAATAATATTAACACAATGACAGAGTTCACATAAAGAGTTTTTTTTAATACCGATAGAGAAAAATATTAAGACATGAGAAATGCTATTTTTAGTTCACCTAAAGCGATGTATTTACTTAAAGTTATTTTACTGTAAAATGTCTTTAAAAGTTACAATTTAAATTCAGAGGAACTGTTTTAAACAATAAATATGTCATTACTTTGATGTAATAAGTACCATGTTTGTTATGCAAACGATTTAATTTGTGTAAGAATAAATATAGCAAATTAAGATTTTAACAGTTATTTTCACTTATTTGTTTTAAATGATGTTGCCAACATAGTATTTATTCTCAGGCTAGTATTTTAAAAGATAATAAAATTACATAATATTTAGAATAATATATGCGATGCTTAACATTTTGAGCAGCTTAAAGAAGTACAGAAAATTAGATTTAGGCAAAACTAATGTACATTTGTAAACGTCAACGCAGTCAAATTAAATGTTTTAGATAATGAATGTTTATATTTAAGATGTGCAGATATATATATATATGTATAAAGTGATAAGTTATTTTAGTTTTAAAAAAATGCAGTACTAAACGCTTCCATTTAGAGACAAACATTCCAGTAAAACATTTCTTGAAATGTATGCTTTGATACAATTTATAATAATAATCCATTTATTCAATATAACACAAAAACTGGTCAGCATCAAATACTCTTTCGAATCTCTGTCTGTAATAGAAGCTTGTATTACGGTCTTGTAGAAAATTTCTCATTTTCGCACCAGAGATCCGGACCACTTCCTAAATTGCAATTAACACTTCCTTAACGAGCAATTAAAATCTCGTTAGAAGCGCGTTTTTCCGGCCCGGCGCTAATGAAGAAGTTTGGCTGGCGCGTCACTCGCTTGAGCAGGAACAAGGCAAGTGCCGGATTGCAGAGTCTGAAGGGAAAATCTGGTGCTTGCGTCAAGATGATTCTTTTCTGGGGCACTGAGAAGACCGCTTCGTTTCTCGACGCTAATGCTGGAATCACAATGGCGCTGCAAACGCGACGCGAATGCGTGCCACAATCATCGTTGAGGAGTACGTCCCGACGTCACAGAAACCTCGGTGCTGATACACGTCGACTCCCGCCGATTAATACTATAGGTGTCGTCAATAGACTAGACTCCTACGTTCGTTAAAGAGTCTGGTATTTCAATTTCCAATGACCCCAATAGGCCCCTGAAAAATTCGCGATGTCTTTTGAGCACAAAACAGAATTCAAAAAACTGAGAGCTCGTGTCACTTTCCCATTTGGCCTTTGACACCTTCTGGACGGCTCTGAGCCAGTGGAGAATCCAGGCAGGGCCAGCCCCCTCTTCCCCTTTTTTACATGTTGTGCTATTATTATTCTTAAAATATTACAAATTTTTAAAGTAGTATATCTAATTTATTGTTTAGGAAACGCCTTAATTAACACCATTTTCCCCTGAAATACTAAATTTTTCCGAGGGAGGACCCATGGACCCCCTCCCCATTATTTGACTCGAAATTTTGGCATAGCTACTTTTCAGGAAATTCCCCTCCCCCGTTCAAACCTAGAGCTGGATCCACGTCTGCTCTGAGCCAGTAGTACAGAAACAACTGAATGCAGACCCGATTATGTGGTATAACTATGCCACCGAGCAGCAATTGACCAGCTGCTATCTGCTTAAGTACACAAGTATTTTTGGAGACTAGTATATAGTACGTTGAAACTGCAAATTTTTCCGGTGTCTACATGTGTGACGTTCTTGTGATATTTAGTTTCCAAAGCTTCGTTGATATTGATAATGTAGCGAAGACACGTAAATTCTGAGCTGGAATAGTTACAGCTCACGAAATAAATGAGTTTTACAGACAAACTGATGGCATGATAATGGTCTCCTCACATTTACTTTTCGTGTTCAGTATTTTAATGGATAATTTTGAGAAACGGGCACTGAAGGAAACAGACACCCTGCCGTAAGTCTAACTTCGTTATGCAGTCTATGAATGTCTGATCTGGCAACATCGAACTGACAACTGGACGAATGTGCAACATTTCTCAACTCATTCAAGCCATCAGTACAGTTCGCATATCAGTGATGAAACCAATTGGAGCCTTCCGTTCTTAGATGCAGTCATATAAAGAAAACTATAATATTGCTACGAAAATGTACAAAATACACATGCAGAGAAAAATACATTCACTTTAAATCAAAAACTGCACTGAGAAATGTATTATTACCAAATGCAGCTATTCGAGCCGGAAACTAGGCTACGGTAAAGAATCAGTAACCACTAAACACAGCCATACAGAAAAAGAGAGGTTACTTTATAACGACCATAAAATAGCATATGAAAAAAAAAACATCAAAATCTACAAAATAGGCTACGACTGAAAAATATGCAACGACCCTTAGTAATTACATATGTTCGAGGTCTGTGTCTGTCACAAATTACACGACAGCTGTGAAACAAGCATAAATTACAAACTGCTTAAAATAAACACACTGCGTTGGAAAGCACGGTTACACAGGTGAAGCCAGCAACCAACAAACCGCAAATCCCAGGACTATGTTTATCAAATGGACGGAGTTGTGCTACAACATACCAACCAACAAAAACACGTTTCCATGATATTGACCATTAACGTTGATGGGCGCATAGATAACAACAAAAGGCAGGTTAAGTGTTTCTGATTTTTTTTTTTGGGACTTAAATCAGTCCATAGATAAATGATGGTGCCAAACACTTACTTGTGTAGACATTGTTAGATGGTCTGTTGTTGCATAACTCCGTCTAAATACCATGTATGTGTGTAAGCATTTAAAATATACCAAACATCTAGACTAACCGAAAAAGAAAGAGAAATCAATTGTTGCATTATGAGTTGATTACATTTTATTGGTTATTAGAACTAGATCAGTCTAGTAAGGGTATTGATGTATTTTGACGAATGGGGTAGAATAGTGGTGTGAAAGCAGTACGCAGTGAATATATATGACCAGCTAAGCATAGGTAAGATGTAGGTATATGGTGATGGAAGAGGAAATATAATGCGAGCTAACGCTGACAGACTGTGGTAGAAAAGACTATCTAAGTATAGGCAGGTTATAAACGTCTATTAGTGGATGAGAAGGGGTAGGCCGAACTAAACGTGGGTGAGATATGGACGCGTGGCTGAACGGGAGAGGGCAGGACGAGCTAAGCGCGGGCAGGGTATGGACGCGTGGCTGGACGGGAGAGGGCAGGACGAGCTAAGCGCGGGCAGGATATGGACGCGTGGCTGGACGAGCTAAGCGTGGGCAAGGTATGGACGCGTGGCTCGACGGGAGAGGGCAGGACGAGCTAAGCGCGGGCAGGATATGGACGCGTGGCTGGACGGGAGAGGGCAGGACGAGCTAAACGTGGGCAGGGTATGGGCGCGTGGCTGGACCGAAGAGGGTAAGTCAAGCTAAGCACGGACGGGATATAGCCACGGGACACAGGCTCAGCTTGACTGACGAGCGCGCCGCGGGAGGCCCGCCGAACCCCCGCTGGTTCACAGACAACTGTGGTCGACCGCCCGCCGACTCCAGCAGGGTCGATTGTCGCTCCTCCCTCGGCGCTGTCAGTGGCACACCTCGCATTATTCCGCCCGGCGCCGCGGGAGGCAGACGGCCGCGCACAGAACCTGAGAGGGATAGAGAGAGAGACACGGTGAATGTGGAAGGGTGGATGGAACACGCATACAAACGAGCGAGAAGGCGCCACAGACATCATTTACATGCTCCCCCGCCTCGGCGCCCGGCTCCGCGGCTCTTATTTCACGTCGTCGGGAATGTTCCAGGGTTCCAACCCACCAACCTCCTCCTCTTTCTCGACTGAGATTTGAATTTGTTTCCTCAGACGTGCTAACATCAGCAGGAAGTAACTGTCCTTCCCGGTGTTGATCCTGTTTGCGTCTGGGCGCGTGAATCTTACATGCAGCTTACCTACCCCATTTAACTTTCTACTCCGTAAATATTTGTATAGCGTAAGCAGGCAACACCAGATTTTTTCATATTACTAGCCATCCGAGCGAGGCGTAGCAGTTGAAAAACGATCGCCTAGCGTATCGGAGGAGCTGAGTTCAATCATAGCTCTGGCCGGTTTTCCAGGGTTTTCCGAAATCACTCCAGGCGAATGTTAGGGGGCCCCCTAGATAGGCGTTTGTGTGTGTGAGTGGGTGAGAGATTTTTGTCAGCGCTGAACATCGAGGTCTTTAGCGCTGGTGAGAGGTGACATAATGTGAGTATGGAGCAGCACCGGAATGAGAGTGCAGGGGAAGCGGGAGATCCCCGAGAAAACCCGCCGACCTGCGGCATCGTCCGACACAATTCCCATATGCGAAAATCCGGGGACCGACCTCGCCGGGAATCGGACTCGGATCGCCTTGGTGCCCAGTGAACATGCGAATATTATCTATCAGTTGTGGTTATAGGCCTAATTAGAGCCCAAAAAATTCGCGGGTTCAATGACCTGTAGGCTAGTTTCCAAGAATATTTGTGAAATCGTGCAGACAGCATCTGTTTATTATCTGCTCGTTGACACTGTGAAATGGGCCTGTATTCAGAGACAATTTTATTATTGGCTCAGCTACTTCCAGGAAGTGTCGAGTAAGTCAACGGCCAATTGTGAACGTGATACAGACCTATAGCTGCTGGAACTCTAGCTTGCACCTAAAAGAAAACGCGAATTTTTCAGGGCTCTAGCTATAATCGATGTCCACAAATAATATAAAAAACCGGAAAACTCGTTTAGTTCACTGACGTGAAGATAATCCTGCAAGTATAATTGTGTACTCATTCAGACAAGATCTCCTCATCAGCTTCTCGCTGACGCAGTTGCTCCGTGACTTGGTCTGCATTTATTGTATATATTTGATAAACTAGAGGACCTCTAGTAGTTATCATTAGAGATACGTCAATTTCGCGGATTCATCTGGCAGTAGCCTAGATTGCTCAGTCCTGTACACGCTGGCTTACAACCTTACATGCGATAGCTCTATGAATTATTTGCTTATTTACTACTGGCTTGCAGTAGTCAAATGCGTTTCGTGACAGCTGCCAGCTAATCACACACGTGATTATGAAGTATATATTTTTGACGTTCAACCTGACCTGGAATGTATTTGCGAAATTTACGTACCTCTAGTTAACATATAAGTCAAGACCCATTTGCAGAAGTGGCACGAGCTACCAGTTCTAGCTTGTGTCTAAAATAAAACGCGAATTTTCTTGTCCCTACTCACAGAACAGATTTCAATTTCGATATTTTTCTTACATCTTCAGTTTGGTGTTCATAGGCTGTTGCCATGTCATCTTATGGTTAGTTGAAGGTCATGACAGTGTTGTGGTCTGACCTCTCGCCTCCCACCATGGTGATACAGGTTCAATTCCCTGCTTCGGCCATCCCTACTTCAGTTTTCCGTGGTTTCCATAAATAGCTCCATGTGAATTTCTGGCATCGTTCCTTATCATATGTCATTGCCGACTCATTTTCCGGTTCCTATCCTTGGGTAAAGTTGCCGGTGAACAGTCTCTAACGATTCTACTGTCGACGAGACGTGCAGTTTAAAAACTATTAATATTTCTTACCGAAATGGAATATGATATACCATTGCTGTACTAATCGATATTGAAACCATGCAAGCGAAATCCTAATGATTTAAAATAATTCACATAAAATTACTATACATGTATACACTCATCGTTCGTTACATATATTTATGCTATGGCCTAGTAATAATTGTTTTAAGCTGTTGCACTAAAATTTACTTAACTAGTATGGTCGAAAATGTAATCTCCGAAATACAGGCTTCGAGTCACGGCACAGTAAACATCGAGAAAATCAGTATACACTTTGATGGCTATGTTCATGCGAGTAGGTTAACTAGTCTAATTGCTTGTCTTTCAGGGTCGCATCAAACATTTATTCTCTCACCAAATATTGGGCAGAAAAACGCTCATGACATTCTTGTAATGACACAAAGGAAAGCACATGCAGTAAACCATTTGCATGTTAATATCTACTATAATTCTTGGAATTTACTTTTATTTTGGCGGACACAACAAAAGTTTCTAGTTGATGTATTCGTGTGATCACAGTTGTTGGCCATTTAATGCGCTTATATTTTCTATTTAATTACCTTGTAAATTATGATTTTATAACACGGCATATGTTTCGTGGACGTATAAAAAGCATCTGGTAATGCGTTATGTATGATTTACAGGGCAGTACATCAAATAAAACCAAATACTGCTATTTGAATTATGTGTACGTATTTATAATGATTAGGCTATGTTCAAATCAGAATCTAAGTGGCTGGAAAATATTATTCGCTATCGTCATGGTTTAAAAGTGTACTCATGATGAATAAACATCTGGAGTAATAATAATTTAAAATGAATTTACTGAATGTACTGCAGTTTAGCGTCAATATTTCAACCCAATAAACTGCACAAATCTTTCTTTGCGCGATTAATTAATGTGATTTGTTACTTTTCGCTCCATATTTCTCTAACTTGCAAAAAAAATGGGTGGGGACTTGATATTACTGTAACAACTTTGCTGTCATGGGCGCAGCCAGGTTAAATTGGGATGAAGGGCTTAGGTAAATAAGTAAATTGATTAAATTTAATTTCTTAATTTATTACTATCTCTATAATACATTCTGTAACCTCTGCAATTCATATTATTTAGATTAATATTTACAGAAACTATTTACAGTTGTGTCGTATGTTTATTTTATTTTGTGGTTAATATATTATTTTTTGTTTGTCACTTTTCCAAAGCAGGCTACAAACCTGGGTGTCTGGGTTTTTATTTTTTTTTGTCTGACCTTGGTTTATTCGTCCTAATTCAACTTGTGGAATTTTATGTTATGTATCCATCCTGTTGACTAAAAAAAGCATACTCTGCTTACCTATGTTTATTTCTATTATCTGTAGTTTTCTTTGAGAGACATCAACATCGCAATGGAATATGTCAAAAAATTAGGGTCAGACAATTCGCATCCCACCAAGACGATCCGGGTTAGATTCCCGGTGGGATCGGTCCTAGGATTTTCGCATGTGGGAATCGTACCGGACGATACCATTGGTTGGTGGGTTTTCTCGGGGATCTCCCGTTTTTCCCGCTCTTTCATTCTGGCGCCGCTCCATAATCACCTCATGTCACCATCCACTAGCGCTGGATGCCTCAATGTTAAGCGCTGACCAAAATCTCTTCAATCACTCCAAAAAAAAATTTATCCAGTAGAGAAATTGACAGTTCTCAAATTGTTACTATTACTGCATAGACGAAAAATGACAGTATAACCACAAAGTAACATGTATGTACCGTTTGCAGTGATAACAGTACTTTTATACACCCATTTTATCTCTGCGTTAGACGTAAACAGTGTGCAATATTAATTAGCAATTTAATTTTTCTCATTCTAAACATTTCAAAATGTTGTTGTGTATTACTACATTTTATCAAGTTGATTACTTTACAATATTACAGGTAATATTCCGTATCGTACTTTTTAATTTCTAGCATTATTGTGATGGTACTTCACTTACATTCCTTATCGAATGTCAACCATAGTATTATAAACAAACAATGAGCAGAATGACCAAGCTTATCGTCACTTATACAATTATCCTTAAATCTAAGTATCATTATCATTGTTAAATCTAATGGGTCTGTCATGTGGCTTGAATGATTGATTTCTAAGAAATTATAAAATGTCATTGATCCAGTAAGACTTATGTAATATTTGTGTACATGGTACAGTGGAAGAAAAGGTGATAACGGCTTAACTGCGCCATCAATAAAGAAGTTATTAAATTAATTAAAAAAAATTTGATGTCCCCTGATTCTGCTGGAGAGTGCATACGTGAGAATGTACGCACGAAAAATTCTTTAAAGCAGGTTTAAACACTTAATTATCTCACCACATTATTTTCCCGTTGTTTTTGTTTTATTTGGAAACTCCTCGCGGAAAGATGGCCCACAATGCGTTTTGGCGGAGGAAAAAAAAAAGTAAACACAGTAAAATCTTTTCACTCCGGAACTTCAGTTTCCTTCTCAGCCATTTCACACGTTTCCCTCCTACCCCTCCTCACTAACCATCTCTCGGAGCAGTAGCTTGCCTCGTACTTTTTAATTATGCCCTACAATATAAATAATCTGTAACGCGGGGAAATATGGCGCAGAGAGGGTGCTTTGTTGCAAGCTTGCAAGGAAATGCGCTGCGAGGGAACGTTTTACACTCCCCCAAATACCCGGCAGATAAAACGCCGCCTTGCGCCATTTGACACAAATTGTTTCATAAGAGTTAAGATTCCGTGGTAGATAAATAAACGTAGAAAGCACCCTTTTTAAATCTACACTTGTTTTTTAAAGTCAATGTGTAGAGGCGCAAGTATTCCGCGTATTTATTCCACAGCAGGTTGAACGTGTAACTACACTTTCACTTCTGTAATCAGTCAACAACCGTTGTCATACATCTTTGACGACTGCAAGCCATTATATGTAACGAAATAACTTGTGGAGAGAACTGCAGAGTTGAAATTCAAAATGGACTAAGTGCCAAAAACCTACTTCCGTACAAAAGCAGATAGGCCTAAACGTAGAAAACACATACACGCACATATTTAATCGGAATAACAGTTTAATAGTAAGAATATATCATGCTGACATTGTTGGCTGTCAAAACATCAAACATATACAGACCTTCAAAATTTTGTAAGTATTTAAACCTGAAGGTAAGCAGAAATGTCTAAGTGCCATAATTTTTAATATATTTTTGAGTATCATTAGAGAAGGTGATTTATCGCGGGAAAAGTTGACTGTTTGCTAGGCTTCAATGTAATGTATTCATTTATTACGCTTTTATTTCGTTACTGGCGTGTCCCTATTTGACTGGGCCAATGATAACTCTGGTACACTACTTCTGGACGTCTGTGATTCGTCTGTAAACAACTAGACTGTGCCACATAACCGTCGGCCAACAGTACGTGACGCAGGATAATACACTGATTTG
>PNEQ01126127.1:0-10050 GCA_003012365.1 Medauroidea extradentata
GCTTGTCTGGTCTCTGTGCTTCATGTTGCTGGCCTTTCTTAGCTACCGAGCTGAAAGTCTGGGGTTTCACTGACTGACTGAATGATTCTAAGTTCTTCAGGGATACCTTAATCTCATTGATGTCCTTTCGCTGTAATAGATCCTGATCTTGAGTAGACTTTTCTAGACCCAAGTAATTTTCCACCTTTTTTAGAGCGTCGCTTATGAAACAAAGCTCTTTGCCCTGGTCATGAACTAGGGTCTTCAGGATGCAGTTTTCATTAGAAAGTTGATCCAGCTTGTCGGCTAAGCTATTTAGAATAGAAACAATATTGTCTTGACCCAATTTCAGCGCAGCAATATCTGAAATACCCGTCAGGTTGGCACCAAAGCCTGGAAAATCATCAGAGGATTTGTCACACACGTTAGAAGATGATTCATCAGAACCAGAAAGCACTTTAGATTTCGGCGAATGAAACATATTTCCGACCGCAGAGAATACTTAGCCCTCTGAGAACCGGACTAGCAGGAGCATTCGAGAAACACAACCTGCTCTGGCGAGCGCTTGAAGCAGTGACGAGCGCTTGAAGCAGTGTGGCGAGCGCTTGAAGGGGTTTAAAATAATGATTCTCTCTTGTTCGTGGAACTGGAGCAGCATTGTTGTAGCGCTCTTGTAGAAAGTTTCTGTTTGCGTCAGTTTCTGATGATGGTATGAAAAACACCTTAATACCTTTGATGTTTTCCTCAGCAAATTTGAATAAATCTACAGCATTAAGAATAAGTCCGTCAGTCATTTTTTTGTAAACTCGCTCTAGCTGCTGACCTTTTTACAGTTGCACCCACACAATCACTTAGATTTTTTCCGTGACTAGTAGCTAGGAAATGCCATTCAGCTGTAAGTTTGTAATCATCCTCTTGACAACATAAGTTTATAAAGTTTTTGTAATTTTTTGTTTTGAGTAGAGCTACCATCACTGAAGTAAACAAAGTGTTCAATGTGCGGTAGTTCCGACAGGATGTGTTGCAAAATTGTTTTTTGAAAGGTAAAAAATGTTGTAGTATCGTGTTTGAAACAGTCACTAATGATACAAAATGCCTTGTTCAGAATTTCTCCTTCACTGTTACAATAAATCACAAATGGATGCAAAGTTACTTGGATGTTGTGCCAGTGGAAGCCCTGAGCAGCATCTTGGAGAGTACATGTATTATTTTCTGCAAAATCTGCAAGAATCAAGCAAGTTTTGTCCTATGGCGCTTGTCATAGTTGGCTTTGTACCTCATTTTAAGAAGGTAATCACGCTTTTGGAAAGTTTGTGTTAGTGTGTGATCCCACTGTGGCTGCAGCATAGAGCTGGCTGCTGGCAGTGTTGTTTGCAATTTCCGACCGAACAGCAATTCCGCCGGCGAGAACCCAAACTCCAATGGAGTAGAACGGTATGCGAGCAAACCCAAATTAGGATCTGAGGACTTGGAAATAATTTTCTTCGCAGTCGCCACCGCACTTTCAGCCTCTCCATTTGATTGAGGGAACCTTGGGCTGGAGGTCACATGAGAGAAGCCATATCATTTTGAGAATTGTTGGAACTCTACTGACGTAAACTGAGTTCCCCCATCACTGCAGACTGTCTCTGGGATCCCATGCCTTGCAAATATGTTTTGTAAACGTGTGATAACTGCATCAGACGTCAGACGATCTAAGCGCACTACTTTGAAGTATCTCGAGTAGAAGTCCTCCTGCACAACCAAATACTGAATACCTGCCAACTCCATGATGTCCACCCCCACCATGGACTATGGTCGCCCTGGCAGTTGTGTGGGGATCAAAAGCTCCACTCGCTACTGTTGCTGTTGCAGGAATTGTGTACAACTGTCGACTAACTTTTCAATGTCCCCCGAGATATGTGGCCACCGAACAGATTCCTTCGCCCGGCGCCGACACTTCGCAATGCCCATGTGTCAATCGTGGAGTTTCCCTAACATTTGTGCTCGTAAGCTTTCGGGTATGAAGATCCGTGCACAATGCATGAGCATTCCATTTTGATATATTAGCTGGCTTCTGTATAGCCAGAACATGGAACTCTTGTCTCGGAAGCCCTCCAGGATGTCCTTCAGGATGTGACTTTGTTCATCTGTTTCTTTAACCCACTTTATTTCCTGCAAGTGTACATCCGAGAATGGAGTTTCTCGCAACACTGTTTCCACAAACAGTTCGTCTTTGAGACTCTCTTGGGTATTCTCTGTAGGGGTTTCCACCGGCGCTCTGGACAGTGTGTCTGGCACACAGAGTGTTGTCCGTGCGACATGCGAGATGGAATAATTGAAGCACATCAGGCGCATCCGCAGGCGCTGTAGCCGTGCAGTGAGTTCTGAAAGTGGCTTACTTGACAAAAGCATGACCAATGGCTTGTGGTCTGTCACTAGAGCGAACCTGATGCCTAATACATATTCTTTGAATTTTTCACATGCCCATGTGAGTGTTAGGGCTTCCTTCTCAATGTAGGCATAGAGTGTCTCGATGTCAGTTAGACTTCTCTATGCATATCCTACCGGTTTCCAGATGGTATCATGACATTGCTCGAGCACTGCCCCTAGGCCATACAGATGAGTCATCAGCAGATATTCGCGTTTCTGCTGTCCGTGAATACAGTGCTAATGTGGGTTCTTGTGCAATCGCTTCTTTCAGCTGATTCATTGCAGTTTGCTGTGGTGCTCCCCAGACCCACTCGGTATTGTGATGTTGTACAAATAGTTCTTATGTATATTATGAACACCGGCTAAAATACAGAAAATTGTTAAATTAAATATGTACATAACGTGTTTATTTTCAGAAAATGAAATGCAATTTATTTTTACATTTAGCATATACAGGATGTGGCAACGTAACCTCCTGTTTTAAAATGTGCGACATTCCTGTGAGGCAGGAATGGGCTCATTTTGGAGGCGCTGGTGTAAAGTTTTGTTCCCCACCACTGTCAATCGCCATCATACATTGGAACAGTGAGAAGGGTATGTGAACATGTTAGAGGAATTTTTTTTTCCCAGCGGCTTGACGAATTGGACTTGAATAACATTTGATTCCAACAAGACGGAGCATCGACCCACACTTCAGGTGCATTGATGACTGTTTTGAGGGAACACTTCCTGGAGCCCTCATCTCAATAAGTAGAGATTTGAAGTGGCCAGCCTGCTTCCCCAATTTGGCCTCTTGTGATATATATTTTTTTTTGTGATTTGATATCTTGCATTTATGTCAACCTTTCAAGGACCCTACACGTCCTGAAGGCCACCATCCAGGCAGAAATTGCCAACTTACCCACTGCTATTCTAGTAAGTGTCATTAGAGACGCCAGAAATAGGCCTACTCAACCAATTGACAATGTGAGGGGGAGGGTTACCTATCTGATTTGATTTTCAAACCTGTGTAAAACCAAATTTTAGATATGTACCTACATTATAAATAGAAATTAAAATGGAAACTTTTTATTCACATAGTGGGTTTTATTGCTGTGTTAAGAAAGGAAGTTATGCTGCGGCATCTTGTTTTACAATATTTTAGAGGTGACGTAGTTGGTGGCGGCGGATGAACGATGTACGTCGGCTTGCAGTACAGCCGTCCGTCCGTCTGGCCAAGGAGTATGTTAGGCTGACTCGGCCATCGTGTCAGACACAGCGTGGTCATACAATAAATAAGTAGTACTTATTTACTCTATGGCATGGCATTGTGTTTTTAATCACTTTTTTAAATGTGACGTAAAAATAATCAAATGTAAAATAGTGAACTTATATTGTATTTGAAAAGTTTTTCCTAGAATTTGTGTTAGCACAATACCCTACCGAATTAATCAGTGTAAGAGAAGCTACATGGCGTAGTTTTTAATGAACTGGTTTTCTCTTTGGGTTATCACTTTTTCTGAGCTAATATTTACTTTATGTTAAGGATATTGATGCGTAAGTAACCATGTTTGTACATTAAATTAAAATATAAGTTTACTATAGTGTCTCAAGATACACAAATGGTTACCAATGCATCAAATTACATTGGCTTTGTTTACTTTCGTGTGCATCCAGAGAGCATCATTAAAATAGGGACAAATTACAAACCCCTATAATAAACGTCTGTGTGTTCATATTTGTGGTTATGAATTAAGGCTTACTTAAATTTATTTATTTGTTTGTGTATTAGTCATCATCAGTGTGTTAAATGAGTAGAGGTTATAAAAATTTTTATACAGCATTGTATGATAAATAAATAGTTACCTATGTACTTTACATTAAAAGAAAAACCAACGAAATTATTACTACAATGTAACAATACAATACCATGGAAATATTTTTCTATATTTAATTGAAGTATTATGCACCAGTTACAATTCAAAGGATATATGAATATTATTTATTTGGTGAATGCCTAACACAACCAACTCTTCTATTTCTTGTATGTTATAGAAGTTATGTCTGACAAGAACGGAACAATATTTTGTTAAATTATTTAATTGACATTTATCAAAATGTAAGTGCTTTGTTTGGGTACATATTCTACGAGTCCAGTATTGTGAAGACTTTTCTCAAGTACAGTTTTTTATGCTGTGCTATTCCTATGTTTACTTGAGGCCTATAAGATGTTGGGTATAGTTTAGTGAAATGGTTTAAATTTTTCGTATATTTGTTTCTATTATTAGCTTTACAAGCGGTACAGCATTTTCATTACATAAGAAAGTGGTTATAGGTTTTTTCGAGCTTAATGACATTTAGGTTTGTGATTTCTGTAGGTCCACTTTATTAATGTTAACAAAAGCACAATACTGTTTATGTTCACAAGTATTTTGAGTTCATTTATTTGCTACTGACTACCTACTCGATTTATTTGTGCAGTTGTTTTAATTATGTGGGCCCGTGTGTTAGGCGTGTGGTGAAATACGGTGAAATAACTTGGACTTTGAACATAACGTAAAAATTGTAATTTGTAGGTCTACACAGATTAGTAATGAAAGGTTCCCCAAAAAAAAAAAAAGCAAAGCAGTTATTTTTATTATTTCTATGTAAACAGAAAAGATAAGCACAGATTTTGTATAATACCCTCAACACTTTTAATTCATGGTAGCTAATATTACATAGGTACAAACAATGTGGACTTGAAAGTTGTGGTAAATATATTGTGCACACCGTTCGTTGTATACCATAAATTAATTTTTTTTGACATCAGGCAACAAAGTCGGTACATGAAATAAAAAAAATTTACCTGTATATTTTAAGAGAAAAGTAAATTTGGTTGATTTTGTTATTAAAAGTGTAACCTTTTAAGACTTGAATAGTGATATTTTTTCTATGTATTTCTGTAGACTAGCACGCAAGTACAGTAGTAAACTTTTAAGTCATTTTAGAATTCACTGCTCAAAAACATTCTACTATGCATGTGTTTATAAGAACATGTTATACAAAGCTATACACTACTGATTTTTTTTAAGGTTTGCCTCAAGATTACCAGTAAAGTGTTTGTGGGTTTGTGTTTACTTGATACTACCTGTTATTATAATGAATGTGTAAGTTTTGCTTACCCAAGTTCTTTACTTTTTCAGCAGTCATTCTATTAGATTCATAGCTACAATTTTTTGTGGTAGAATTTACGTTTCTTGTAGTATGCCCTATATGCAGAATTGACAGAAAAAATATTTTCGTCCCTTTTTTTTAATCACAGTGGATATGACTGTCTCCCTTTTGCAAAATTAACTTATTTATTAATTTTTGGAATGGGTAAATTGAAAATTTTAACAATCGTACTTTATAAACATTTAACATTACCGTGATGGGAGTAATTTTGGACACGTGAGGTGACTGGTACATAACAAAAAATGATTTTTTCTGCATATCTGGTAACCCTGAATAAGGAAATTTACCTGCTATAAATTCCGAGTAATAAATAGCTACTCTACATTTAATTAATATGTACTCACAGTTAACAAATTATTATGGAAAGTAAAAATGTATAGAGGTGTCTCCAAAATGTGTCCAAAGTCATCCCTGCTTACGGTAGGCATATGTTAATTTTTTTGTACAGCTGAATATAGTGTCTGGGTCAGCAGTAAAAATTTTTTATGAATATCTATTCACCTTATGTAGAAATTGTGTGTTGATACACGCAAGTCTGGCACTATTTTTAAATTATTTCTTTTTAAATATTTGCCTTGAATTTTTTTATTTATTTTCATTATTAGAACTGTTTAACCACAGAGTAAAGGCTTTTTTTTTATTCTCAACTATTGAGTTACTGATTGAAATTAAAATATAGTGTAATGTAATTTTTTGTCCTTGTGACTTACCTGTTTGACAGATACAGTACAATAACATTGCCAATGGCAGTCATATGGCAGTTCCCACGTGGCAATGTTATTGTTGACGTTTAGCGGAAGGATACATGGTTGGTGTGAAAACAGATCCAAAATAGAAGCAAGGCTTCCAGAAAGTATCAAGTTACAGTGTGGCCGGTATAGTCTGATCATTTGCCTTCCACAAAGGCAGTCTGGGTTTGATTCCCTAGCAGGGTCAGTCAGAATTTTTCCATGTTGGAATTATACCGGACAATGTCGTTGGTCGCTGGCTTTCTAGAGATCTTCTGTTTCACCAACCCTTGTGGTCCAGTACTGCTCCAAACACATTCATCCCTCATCCCTATTGGTTCTCAAAACCGTAGATCATAGCTGTTATGAGCCCTCAAAATCTCTCAACCTGTTAACTGTTGTGGGCTATTTCTCGTAATGGTTTTTTTTTATAGACCCAGTTAAAATAGTGGAACCTCGTTAATACAAACCCTGTTAATACAAAGTTCTCATTAATACAAAGCGATTTTTATTCCCCTTGGAATAGGACAAGAAATGAAATAATTATTTTAATGTTTAATATAAATTTTGTTTATGCATTAAACAATGAAATATCAAGTTCTCAAGTAAAAGGAAGTAATTGCGGTGAAAAGACTATTTGATTTGTGGGGCTAAACAGTGTGCCCAAAATTTTAGAAACTTTTTAGGGTTTTAGTGAACACCTGTTAATACAAACCTCATTATTAAAAACAGCCTAAATTTTGGTCCCTTCAGGTTTGTATTAAAGAGGTTTGACTGTAAACTAAAATGTACATGCATGTTTACATTCAACTTTGTGTTATATTTGTGATACTGTACACACATACAGAAAACTCAGAAATGCACTCGACTTGAAGGTAAATAAAAATTTTAACCGTACTCTTCTATCCTGTTATCAATTGTATAAAAACAATTATGAGACCACAAATGCTTTATTGCCATTACAGATTCAACATTGTATTTTTTCAGTGCATAGTAGGCCTATGTGTGACAATTTTCCCGTGGACCCCTCACAAAATTCCCTGACAATTCCCAGTTTTCCGCGACCACTTTTAAATTCTCTGACACTCCCTGTTTTTCTTTTGGATGGCTGTCATTAATCAAACTTTTAGGAAGGTTGTAAGATATACTAGCTGCCCGCCATGGATTCACCTGCTATTCTTTTAAAAATATTTACATTATCGTAACCCAAGTTTGATTCCTGTCAATTCAACTGGATTTTTACATGTGAGAATCATGTGTGTACGGTGCCACTTTTCTAAAAGATCTCCTGTTGTTTTGGACCTTCATTTCAGACTTTGCTTCGTATACACCTCGTGTCATTCTGTCAAAAGAAATGAAGAGTATAAATTGAAACCACATTGTATTTTTAAAAATGCCTTAGAGGTTGAATTTTAAATATTCCTGAAAATTTTTGTACATTTTAAAAATTATGTAATGTGTATTTTCATAAAATTCATTCAGAAGCAAAAATCACTTGAATATCTGAATGGGTTTAAACACTATCGAGGATTCTTTGAAAATACATTTAATTCCTTTTCATCCCCTTGATTTTTGAATTTCGAAAAATCCCTTCTTAGTGGGTCCGTACGGCGTAAGGGTAAGCTACCTTCAAAATTTAATGTTTTAGGTCCAGCGGTTTATGGTGTGCATTGATCACTGAATGAGTGGGGCACTTCATTTTACATAGGTTTCAATGCTTAAATAATCAGTACTTTGGTGTAGAAAATTGTGTTTTCATTAAAATATATGTTTTACGTACTAGTTGGTATCTAATACAACTGGTATAGTTTTGCTGTAGTTCAATATGTAAAAATGTAGTTGTTTGGGACTTGTACATTTTGTATATATTATTTCATAAATGTGTGAAGATTGTGTCGTGCAAGATTGTGATTAGTGTTACTTGGACACACATGCCCAGTTAAAATTTCCCGCTCTCGGGCTGCTATATTGGATGTACATTTTGGTGTGAGTTGGTGACCTTGTCATTGCCAACTCTTAGGTTGGTATCCCTGTTCCAGCAACAAGAGGACAGTCTACAACTCAACATGGCGGTGAGTGGTCGTGTCGGTGGACTCGTTCGCCAAATATCTTTAAATCGTTAAGTAAATGTTACATCCATTTAGTTTACAGTCCTTTGTCTCGTTCATGTAACATTTTTTGGTCCTCCGGGCCGGATATTTCCGGAATTTTTCGTATTTGTCTTCGTCGGAACGAAAACGTGCGTCGTGCCACGCGGTGTGCGAAGCCTTTGTTCGTTCGTTTTGGCAGTCGGCACGCTCGGTGCACTGCATTTTGTTGTTGATTCACACCAAGTGATATTTTGCTCTTTGAACTTGTGCGTTGATTTTGTGTGGTTTGTCATGCCAAGCTTGACATTACGAATTTTACGAGGCGTGTACACTGTGTTTGAGTGCGCGCATCACGTAATATTTTCCCGCCCACGTGAAGAATGAAGCAGGAATGTTCGCTGCAGATATCGTCACGTGCCTGTGCTGCTACACCTGCATTGCTAAGGGAAATGTTGTAAATTCATTGTTGGAATTTTGTCGTATTTCGTTGAGAAGGGTTTGTTGGTTCAGTTGTTGTGTTTGAGGTTATGTGAGTAGGAGGCACGTAGTTGTTCTTCTCATATTGCCAGTTTTGAGTTTGTTGAATTTTGTGGACGTGTTAATTCACAAACTTAAATTAAGGTTTTTCATAAGGGTTCTTAAGCATTTTACTTCGGTATGGCCAATGCTCGTTTCCGTTCAGCGCAAGTTCGCTTTCGCTTAACTGAATCCCGTATCAAATGTGCCTACTACTTGGCTCAAGAGGTTCTTGTAGACGTTTAAAAAAAAACCTTGTTTTTGGCCACGGTGAGGGATATTTCTACCTTGCGTGACCATTTTGACGCTGATTATGTGGCAATCGAGGTGGCAGCTGCAGCCGATTTTGATTTCGATGAACATGCAGCACGCATGGCTGATTTCGAGGAGAAGTTTTTCGCCATTATGGCCATAGTAGATTCCTTTGCTGCGGATAAGGTTAACCAATGTTCAGCAAGTGTAAACATGCAAACTGTCGCTCTGCCAAAGATCACACTTCCAATATTTGAAGGTGACCCAAAACAGTGGACTAGCTTCTCAAACTTATTCTCAACCTTGATTAGAAACAACAAGAATGTTTCACCAGTAGAGCGGCTTGCTTATCTAAAGACGTCTCTTCGAGGTGAGGTGTTGGGTTTGGTCCATACTCTGCCCATGTCGGAGTCGAATTTTGATGTGGCATGGGATTTATTGATAGCTCGGTACGAGAACAAACACCTCATTGTGGGTATGCATGTTGATGCACTTCTTCAGGCACCCTCTGCCACCATTGACTGTCCCAAATCATTGCGACAGTTGTTGTCCGTTATCACAGAGAATGTTGCTGCTCTAAAGGCTCTTGAGGTCCCAGTTGACCAGTGGAATCTAATTTTGTTGCCTATTGTGTGCAAGCGCCTTGACACTAGTTTGCGGACTAAATGGGAGCTAACTCTTACTGATGAACTCCCCACACTTGATGAGTTTGTGGCATTTCTGGGTAAACACTGTGCAGCTGCTGAGTCCGTAGGCGCAACAAGGACCAAAGGTTTTAGTGGTTCTGGGGCCAAACCTAAGTTCAAGACTTCGTCCAAGTGGCAATCTCAGGAGCAGACATCAAAATGTTTACTAGCATCACACTCTGTGTGTCCTTT
>PNEQ01126128.1:0-10052 GCA_003012365.1 Medauroidea extradentata
TTACATAATCATAATATTATTAAAAATACTTACTACTATTCTGACCATAGCATAAACCATGAAGATGTAAATAAAAAATTTTACATATATAATTCCATAGAACAGTTCAACTTGAATGTTGACGTGTCTTTTTCAGAAAGTAAAGACAATAAAATATCTTTAACAATAACCTGTAACACATAGATGTTATGTTACAATTTATAGAGCATACGTCCAAAATATTATGTGCAAGCATTGACGACAAAAATATAAATGATTGTATTGATGATTCACAGTTTTGCCAAATAATTTATATCCACTGCTTTGCGAAATTTTTCACGTTTTCGTTCAGGAACAAATAACTTCCAGATTATTTTGAAGTACGTACGTATTAGAACACTTATGTGCTATTCAAGACATGAACACCTTTCATTTTGCGCCAAGTCGAGATTATGTTAACTTTCTGTCATACTTTTCGTGATGTGCGCACAACTGATATGGGCCGTAGTCAGCAAGCAGGCTTGAGTCTCGCCGAATGATGTCACAGCAGGCACCATGCTGAAGACAAGCGTTTCAGCGTGCTTTTTAAATTACATTATGTTTTTCGCCGATTGCACTTGAATCAACGTAAAAAAATTAAGAGTAAAATGTGAATATTGCTTAAAAATGCCTGCAGAATTCAATTAAAACATTTTAAAAAATTGTGCATGTTCTCAATTTTACATAGAATAATGAATCAAATCATTGATGTAAATTTTACATTTGTAATACTCTGTTTTCTGGAGCCCAATTTTTGGAACTGTTGGAATAATTTCGCTAGAGGAATGGTGCCATTCCGCTCGCGAAATCAAAAAGTGCAATTTTTGAACACTCGATACCGAAATTAATATCGGTATCTAGGCCCGAAGTGTCGAAATTAATCCGCCAGCCAAGTAGGTGGCGGAATGTCAATTCCGGTAGAGAAATTGCTGTGTTGTTGTTGAAACAAGAAAATTGCTACCCTGATTTTGTTTCAGAGTTTCATCTTATTTTATTAGATGATGGTAAAGTCGTTAGAGGGTTATAGTTTGTGAAAACGACAGTAAGAAATATCGTACTTTATGGATTTCTTCGGCGACGAAACGAAATTTAATTACAAGTGTGAAAATGTCTCCGAGTCGGGCAGTGTGCAATTAATGTACCTACACAAATAAATAAATAATAGTTGTGTTACCCATGAATGTAAATATGATGGATAAATCGTATGCATCTAAGGTATGAATACTGTTATTTGTATTGTTTCAGCAAGTGTAAAATGTAAATCAAACTGCAAAAAAAAAAAAAAATCTAACCTATGCATCGCTTAACCAATTTTGCTTGCTGGAAGGCTCGTTTAGACTGTAACTCTGGAGTTGATTTCTTTGAGTGTACTGTAGTTACTTTCTTGATACTAGAATCAAAGCATTAGACCTACTCCACAAACACAGCTTCTAAATAATGGGTCACACTATGAGCTCACCCTCCAAACTATTTTCAATTTTTTTTTTTAATTGCTGGATAAGTGTGTCCTTTGTTTTAGCTGATTTTGAACCTTGCATGTTTAGTAGCTAGTGGCTGGCCGGATGTAATTAATTCTTACTCTTTAGATAAGATATGTTTTGCAGGCATGTACATTGTGTGAGCATTTATGCTCATAGCGCAATCAGTTGTGTAAGAAGACTTGCATAGTGCTGTGCTTGGTTGTGGAATATAATTTTGCAAGGGACCATTTTCTTCCCACTGTTCATTTTAATAAATTACTAGAATGCATTTAATTAAAATTACATAAAACTTATATATATATATATATTCCACAACTAACAACAGAACTTGGTAAGTTTGCTGACATGACTAGTCGTGCTATGAGTGAAATGCTCACCGAACATACATGCCTGTAAACCATATATTATCCCAAGAGTAAGTATTAGTTACATCCGGTCAGCCTCCAAACGACTAACCACAGAGATCCAAAAGTCAGGAGAAAGGACACACCTAGTCAGCATAAATAAAATTGTATTTCAAAAGCTGAGCAAGGTACTCATTGCACAACCAATAATGAGTTAAAATACTGTGAGGTCTTTTTCACACACATATACTAATGAAGTGACGGTATTAATTTCCTACTACTGTCCCAATGTATGTTTTGTTAGTAACCAGTAAGTTTTGTGGTTATGTTTACCAAGGAAAATACTACTCAAGCTTAACCCTGAAAGTTTCAGTGAATAATCATTTACTTTTCCACAAAAATCCACGCAGAGCAATAAATTAGCCCTACATTGTATATTTTTATATTGATGTTATCGTATAGGTATCAGTGACGTAGCGTGGCTGTACCCCAAGGCGTGCGGAATTAGCAGCGACTATACGCTTTGAGCGGTTGTGTTGTTGCAGAGACCAAGGTGTATATATTATAGGATAATTCCTACCTTGCTTCTTGTACGCTACTGGCTGTGGAGTGTTACTGAACATACAAGTCAAATGGTTCCTCAGACAACTCAGTGTTGTGTATAGTCACTGCTGGTCACCGCACACCTTGGAACACTCCACGCGACGCCCCTGTCGTATATCGTGACTTGTCTTATCTCTTTGCACAAAATTGTACTCAAAGATATGACAGGTGCAATGAGCTAAATTAAAAAAATTATTATCATTGCAAGCAAAATAGGTTAGCAACTTGTCACATTATTTGGCAAAAAAGTAGTTTGTGTTACATTGTACATTTACACACTTACTGAAACAATGGGACAGTGTTCATAATTCAACTGTATACAGTTTACCCAATTGACCGTTCATATGTAGATTTACAATATCTCCGCCGAAACTTATTTTAGGGCGTTATACCATCAGTAACATATGGTCTGACTCAAAAGCATTTTCACGCCAAAACCACATTTCCTTAGACGCTGAAGAAATCCACTACAGTGTACAATTTTACAGTTATTCTACCTGCTATTTTCATAAACTGTTCCTCTCATATTCTCATAAAGTTTTAGAAATCTTCTGGTGAAAGCAAAAGAATAAAAAAATAATAAAGCTTGAAAAAAAATGCCAACATTCCTAGTACCATTTCCCATGAATACCTTTCAGAGTGACATTTAGGCTATTCAGAAGGATAATTTACTTCCAACAACTTACTGTAGTAATTTTTTTCTTATTTTGGAGGCTGAAGTTTCTATAATGACATTATACATATCAATAAAAAACCACAAATACAAACTGTAGCCTGCTACACATTTTCCAAAACAGCTGACTTAGCCTGATAACTATCTACCAACTGTGACATATAATGGGAGGGTGATCACTATGGGGGGGGGGGGGTTAGGGTGTTGAAAGGATAGGCCTGCACTAGCCTCAAATAATGTAACGCTTGGTAAATTGGAAAAGCGGGGAGGGCAGACTCTCAGTCGAGAAAAGAAACATTTTTAGATTCCACATTATGAAATTACTAAGTAAACCTGACAGGAGAATACTGCTAATGAAAGGAACTTTGAAATACAAAGTATTTGGAGGATCCTGTTCAGACAGTCGATTATGGGAAGCAGGTGGATGCATGCTTCATAGACTTCGAGAAGGCCTTTGATGGAATACAGATTAGAAAACTGCTGGATGACAAGCGGGTGGTTGACTGGATTAAGGACTTTCTCAGGGGACTAAGTCATTCAGTGAAAGTGGGGGAGGTAATGTCAGAGGAAGGAGAGGTTACATCAGGAGTACCACAGGGAAGTGTGTTGGGGGCTTTGTTATTCACTGTAATCGTGAATTACATGAGATTCACGATTACAGGTAAAATAAGACCTGCAGATGACTGTGTACTGTACACACCCACACAACACAGTAGCTAAAAGCTGATTTTATGTGCAAATATATTTGACATATGTATTATACATATATCATACATGAAAATGACCTGTATCATGAACTGTTGCAAATATATGTATAATATACACACATTAAATAGCTAAATAGCTTTACATTATTCATGTTGAGACATCATGTATATATGATCTCAGTGGTGGGACACTTAACAAAAAAAAAAGAGTTCTGTTCTAGCAGCCGTGGTGAGCACATCGTGCGCACCACCGTCCAGTCTTCCAGACCTTCAGCTTTTCTACTGTCCCCTGTCTGTGTGCCTGGTACGTAACCGTGCCAACGAAAGTACACAGTGCAGGGAGGTAAATATTGCTTCAGGCCGGGTAGGCACCTAGCAAGTTGAAAGTTTTGTATTTTAGGCGAGCTTGCAAGTGCTCGGCAACGAGGGACAATTGAAAGGTTTCTGTCTGCTGCTGTTTTAACAGCGGCAGCCAACTCTTCAAGTCTTCATTAGCCATCCTAAATATTTAGTGTTAGTGTAGCTTATATTTAGTCTTTACATTAATTAGTTTTTCTACTCCCATCCCCCCCCCCTCGGGGGCCCATCCCAGCGTCATGAGTGACGCCAAAAACACAAGCAGGACGACCCTGTCCCAGACCCCAGCGACCAAATGGATTCTGGGAGCGGATCCAGCCAACAGGGACAACAGAGCCCTACATCCCAGGCACAAAAGCCAGCACTGCGCCCAATTACAGTCTATCACACCAAGGACTGTAACTACGGAATGGTCCTGGCCCTATTCAAGGACCTGTTAAGCGCCCCCACAAAAAACCGCCTAGTCCCGCAAGAAGTGCAGTACCTGCCGCAAACCATTGCAGACTACAAAGCAGCCATTCAGATCTTAGAATCTGTAAGCGTACCCTTTAGTGTCCTCACGCCTTGTCATTAACTGCCCCTCAAGGTCGCCATTAAGCGCCTAGAGCGAACCCTCCCCATCTCGTGGATACGAGATGAGCTCCGCGAGCTAGGCTTCGAACCTGGCAACATAGAGCCCAAACTCTCCCAGCGCGACAGGCAGCCACTGCACATGTTTAAAGTGGAGCTGCCTAACACGGAGCAGTCCCGCCAGATTTTCGACATTAAGTATCTGTGTGGCCTCGCCATCAAGGTCGAGGACTACCACCGTCCTGAAGGCCCGCCCCAATGCAGTAAGTGCCAAAGATTTGGGCACTCGAGTAAGGTGTGTCACGCCCCTCCGCGATGTCGTCTCTGTGGAAAGGGACATATTACAGCGAACTGCGACCTTGAAAACAAGGACGACAAGTCACTGCGCAAATGCGTAGGATGCCAAGGCAAGCACGCCGCCAATTACAGGGGCTATGAGGCCTATAAAGTAGAGAAGTGGCGATTTCTCCCTCAAGAAGAAAGGAAGAAACGCCAACAACAAAGTAGGGCATCTCTCCAGGCTCAGAGCCAGCCCCAGAAAAACTTCCGCCCCTCCCGCGCCCCATGGGCGCAAACAGGCCCCGACGGCTGGACGACTGTGCAGAAGGATCCGCAAGTCCGCACAGCTGCCCAGAACTTTGTACCTGGCTTCGCGCAAAATGTACCTGTGACAACAAGTAACAGGTACAATGCATTCTATGCAGAGCAGGGATTTTCCGAGGTGGAATTTCCTGCCCTAGCGAACCCACACAGGCCGAGAGGGCAACGCCCAGCACAAGCTGGAAATAAGGGGAAAATGACCCCAAAAACCGCCCAAAAAACAAGTAAAAAGCCCGTCAGTGCTCGCCTCGAGCAAGCGCAGCAGACTGCGAAGCAAGCTGCCCCCACCCCGCCAGGATAGGCCAGCGCGCCCTGCCAATCAGGAGCGACCTGCCCAATCCGAGCCTTTAAAGGCCCCAGAAATGGTCCAAGACACCTCAACTCGTGTCGTGGCTGTCGCGCCGTGAACATCGTGCTCCTGCGGAGCTGCGCGTCGGGAGGTGCCACCATTTTCATCGCAACGAAGGTGCCGTGGCCTGTAGGGGGCGGTGCGATCGCGGCAGCCATGCGGCAGCGACCATCTGCAATCGAGCGCGACCTGTTGGTGGCGAATACAGGGCTCCTCGCTGAGGAGTTGTCAGGAATATTCAAATACTGACTCGTGGACCAACTGGCCGGTGCGCAAGCGCCGTCGACGGCAGCGGCGGCGAACTGTACAGCTCAGCATGAAGACGGACGACGCGCTCTGCGGGAAGCAGTCCAATGGTCAAGGCGGCGGGAGGGATCTCGAGGTGCTGAAACATGCGAATTGTAGCGAATCCAACTGCTGGATCCTGCGGGCTGTGGACTGCAGGGTGTGTGGGGAGCGAGAAATGGAATGCATCGGAACTTGGACCAACGTCATCGGGGACCTTCGACGCCGGGGGCGGTGGACCTAGCCCGCCACATGGTAGATCCTGGATGTCTCGCCTGCCTAGCCACTCATTCAAGACCGACGGATTATTTTGGTGAGGAGGGTGGGGGTGGCTCCCGGGGGTAACGCTCCCTCTCCACCCCGGCAATGAAAGGTTAACTGCTGCTGCGAGAAGAGAGAAGATGGAGCCTGTGTACAGGCTGAGCTGTACAGTTTTCTGCTGCTGTCGCCGAGAAGTAGGCTTGGCCTACATTGCTGTTTTGGATATTGTTGTGCCAGGCTTGCCTGACGCGGGAATATCCTCAACAGCTCAGCAATCGGACAAACTGGCTTTGTTCGACTTGTCGCCGCCAGGGGCGCTCAGGCCCAACTGGCGAAAACAGGCTCGCTGAGCCGCCACTCTGATTGGCCGGAGCCGCCGGCCAATCCCATCTCACTTCACTAGCCACCTCATCTTTCCTAGTGTCCTGGCAACAGGATGTCGAGCCATACCTATCTTTATCACTGCCTACCACTTAATTATGCGGATATTTTTATCCCTGCCACGCCTGTCGCACAGCTTTTCCCAGCACCCTACCCTATTTGTGCTGGTTTTTCTGTGCCCTTATTCTGACTCTTGCTCTTTTCGGGGGGAGGTCACGGCCCCAATTGCGGCCGCAGCCTCCATTTTCAACCCTGCTATGCTGCGATGCACGCCACCTTTTCCTTAGAGGAACCGCAACTTAGGTGTATGAGGCTTTGCCTTGAGACACATTCACTCCCCATCCCTTCCTTCGTTTTAGCGACTAATGCATGTCGGAGTACCCATTAGACTGAGCTGGGGTACACGCTGATGTGGTGGGATATGGGGGCCCGTCAGACAAAAAAAAATTCAAGACGCCTCTGTGACTCTAGTCTCTTCCTTCGTGGGGTAAGCATCGCTCGCTCGCGGTGCTGCGCACCGGGATTTGCCGCGCCTATAAGCAACGAAGGTGTGTAGCTCATGAAGGGTGATGTGCTCACATGGAAGGGAAGGCAGCGACCATCTGGTATAGAGCGCGTCCCATGGGTGGCGGATATGGGAGCACCATGCTATGGTGTTGCTGGGAAGATTCAAATACCAGCTCGTGGACCAACAGGCCAGCGCTTGCACTGTCGGGTCGTCGGTGCGGCAGGCTGAGTGACTCGTAAGAATATTGGCAAGCAACAGGAAGCTGTCTGTTGGAGAAGGGCAGCGGGGGACCGAGGTGCTGAAAAAACGCGAAGTGAAACGAACCGTCGTCTGGAACTTGCAGGCAGTGGAGAGCTACTTGCGTGGGGAACTGAAATGCGTCGGAATTTGTACGTCGAGGTGGCTAAGCCCTTGTCAGGGCCCTGCCTGGTTAGCAGTGGTACCTTCGGGATGGCGCGCCTAAAACCAGCCCGAAGATTTTGGAGGTAATACAGGGAGTGGTGCCCCTCCCTCCACCCTGAAATGAAAGGTACAGCTGCCAACACTGAAGAAGGAAGACGGCGACGGCGAACAGACGAGTCACTCAGCCTGGGGTGGCCTCTGGCCATGGCCGACAAACCGAAAATTATTCCTGTTGCCGACACTGCAGAGCGTGAGCTTGCTTGCGCTCGGGAGTGTCGGCGATGGCAGCTAGGAGCGCTCAGGCTCCTAGCACAAAGTTCTCTGAGCAGCACCCTCTTCTCATTGGCTGTGGCCGCCAGCCAATGAGACGTCACAATTCCCCGACACTCATCTTTCTTAACAAATTCGGAAACGAATTGTTAACTAAATATCCTACTTTCTCAATGTCCTAACATTAATTATTGTGGTTTATTCCCTGCGCGCCCTGTCGCACAGCTTTCCCAGTACCCTACTCTATTTGTACTGGTTTTTCTGTGCCCTTATCTATCTCTAGCTCTCTTCGGGGGTGAGTGCATGGTCACAATCGCAGCCATGCCTCCAGACAACCCTGCTCAGCCCAAGAGGCTCGCGACATCCTAATACCTGCACGTTACCTAATGCGTAGAAGGCTTAGCCTTGAGACGCAACTCAATCCCTCCTTGCGGTATAACTAGTTACTAATGCATGCCGGAGTACCCATAGACTGAGACGGGGTACACGCTGGCGTAGCGGGATTTGGGGGCTCGCCAGGAAAAAAAAAACGCCTCTGTGACCCCCTCTGTCTTTGCCACAATAGAGCAGCAGTTCGCCCAAAGCCCTAAAGTCCAGCAGGACCCACAACTGGGGCAGCTGTGCACACAGGTGTTCCACCTTCTTGCGATCTGGCTAGATCCCAACAGCGCCCTAGAGGACAAGTGCAAGGCCACGATGGGCTTTGCCTTGTCGGCCAGGAAAATGGGCCAAACAAATGCCACCCCCTAGGCAGGATAATAGACCTGCAGGTAGGCCTCCTTCCATTGCCAAAATCTTGTTCTGGAATGCAGCAGGCATTCGGAACAAGAAGCAGGAGCTGATAGATTACTTGACTCGCCACCAGGTACAAATTGCGGCAATTAACGAGACACATTTACGTCCACAACACCGTTTCTCTGTCCCAGGTTACTCTTGCTTTAGGAGGGACAGAGAAAATAATGCAGGAGGAGGTGTTTTAATACTAATTAAAAACACAATAAACTGTCATGCAGCAAAACCGCCTCAACTAAACACACTAGAAGCCGTGGGAATTAATTTAAAACTCGGCGGCCAGCAAGTTTCTCTCTATTCAATTTATTGTCCACCTGGCCGCACACTTATGCGGGCGGATTTAAACGAATTAACAAACGTATCTCCCAACCTGTTGGCTGTTGGCGACCTGAATGCAAAACACCCCACCTGGGGCTGCAGGGCGGGGACAGCCAATGGAAATACATTATTCAATCACCAAACCAGGCACAATTATTTAATTCATGCGCCCGACGAACCTACATTTGAACCAACACAGGCAAATAATCAGTCTGATATTTTAGATTTTGCAATATTTAAAGGCCTTAATATGACCTTTACATTAGAAGTAATACATGAATTGGCCTCGGACCATTACCCCGTCCACATAAATTTTGACCAACTGGAAACAGACGAAAGGCCAATTAGAAAAATTAAAGACTATAAACACGCGAATTGGGAAGCTTTGAAAGAGTACCTGGACGAGGAAATTAATCTGCCAGATCCTGTTAGCAGCCCCGGCGAGTTATACTCTGCGATCGACCATATCACAGAGCTAATTCAAACAGGTATTAGCCAATTTGTCCCTGAAAAGACCCCAAAGCCCCATAGTGATTCGCTGCCAGCCAATATCAGGCTGCTAATCACTCAGAAAAATCGCTTGCGCAGGCGCTATTCGCGAGGTAGAACAGGCCAACTTAGAGCACAAATAAATGCACTTAGAGAGCAAATTAACTTAGAAATTACTCACTGGCAAACAGACCAGTGGAATAATAAATTATCCTGCCTCACAACTAAAGACAATAGCCTATGGCACTTAACTAAAGCGCTTACAAATAAGCGCAATCCAATCCCGCCTCTTCAAGGCATAGCAGGCACTGCCTACACGCCCCAGCAAAAAGCTGAGGCTGTAGCTAATCACTTAGAAACGGTTTTTATACCGAACATCCAACCCTGCGACCCAGCACATGTGGCTCGCATGTATAGGGACCTCCGAGTGCGACTTCGCCAGCCCTCAGCTGACGAACCTGAATTTACGCATGCCGACGAGGTAAAACGTATAATTAAACGTATGAAGCCCCGCAAAGCACCTGGGTTCGATACCCTACAAGCTATAGTTCTCAAGCAGCTGCCAGAGTCTACACTAGAGGCTCTGGCTAGGCGCATAAATGCAAGCATGACACTTGCGCACTTCCCCACGCCCTGGAAACAGG
>PNEQ01126129.1:0-10051 GCA_003012365.1 Medauroidea extradentata
CGCACTGCACTTCTTGATGTGGGTACTACTAGACCCCAAGCCATAAATCGTTTGCTCGGCCTTGAAAGGCGCCTCAAGTCAAATCCAGAAGTGCAGTCTGGGTATTTGGACTTCATGAGAGACTATCTTGATTCAGGGCACATGGAAAAGGTTCATTCAGATCAGGTACATGCATCCCCAGCGTACTACATACCTCATCTTGCTGTAATTAAGCCAGACAGCTCCACCTCTAAGTTGCGTGTGGTATTTGATGCTTCTGCAAAGGGATCAAAAGGAATGTCACTGAATGATCAGTTACTTACTGGTCCGAAGTTGCAGAGAGATATTGTTAATGTTTTGTCGACCTTTCGGCTTCATGTTGTTGTGTTCACAGCAGACATAAAGCCGGGATGTTAAGAGATGGGAGCTCAGAGAAGCTGCCAACGAACTCTCGCGGGGGTGCCAGGCTGACCGGGCCCAAAGGCCGAGCCGCTGCTTACTATCTGGGTGCAGCGCCGCCTTATATACCCCAAAGGAGGGCTGAAGTACCGTTAACATAATGGCTGCTCGGTCGCTCGAGGCTGTCTGCATCTACAGGTGTGCCACATTCACACTAAGGAAATACTCTCTCAGGGCACAAATTTACTCTGCTATACAAACAAACTTCCCAACTTTAATTATGAATGCGCGTATTGCCGTTTAACACTATAATTAATACACAGAAACACTTACATAATACTAAACACATTTTTAAGCAATAACAAACAGTACAATTTATATTTACGTGCGTATTTCCCATGATCGCTGTTTAGTGCACTTTTACAGTCCATGCAGGGGATTGGCACCACTGGTAAGGCACTAGGCCGTATTTGTAAACAAACACTTGTACAGGTTAATAAATGTTGTGAAGGCAGTTAAACATGGAAAATAAACACTGGATAAACACCGGGGCGTAAGTAAATACTGTTTCACAACTAAAGCTTCGTCTTCACACTCTTACATGCTAGGTTATTATTATTACGTGAAAATAAACGGCAACGTGGCAATCGGCAAAGGTGTGGGTGAATACTAGTGCTCTTAGGTCTAAATGGCAAAGTGTTAAAAATCGGGGCGAGCGTTAACGTAATTTTTAAGAGGATGTGATGGCATTGCGTCAACAGCAGTGAATAAATTTATCTCTCGCTTGGCTTTATTCTGCTTAAAAAAATTAAATTTACAATACTAAAGTGTATAAATAAATTGGAACTTACTATAGTTTGCTACCACGCATTTAAATTTCATGAACACATAACTTGATGTATATAATGGACCAGTGACATCGCTGTACATATGATTTGACGTAGTAGAATTCTATATACTATACATATTTTCATAAATGCACTAATTTCTTCACACTTCTTAACATTGATTAATTGTTATACACTATACCCCTGATTTTACGAATACTAACTGTTCCTCTCATCGCATTCGTAAAATCGCTACCTTCGTAAATTCGACTACGACTTATTTTTGCCCCCCCCCCCCCTGCGTATCAGAAAATTTTAAAATTGCATTTTTTTCTGCAAAGTGTCTCTAGGCCCCGACTTCCGTAGCGTTTTGCGGGTAATTAATTAACGTAATAATGTAAACATAAATTGATATCAGTAGCCAGACATCACACTGTTGAGCGGTAGATATGACCGACCCTTGTCCCCAAAAAAATGAGAAAATCGAGATTCCAAGTGTCTTCTCTCGAGTGAATAGCCAGACTCCCGTAGCATTTAACGGAAAAATAAAGTAAGTGATAGTTTAAATACAAATTTATATCAATAGTCAGACGTCTTACGATCAAAAGAACACCGCTAAGCAATAGATATGACCAATCCTTTTCCTAAAAAAATGAGAAAATCGAGATTCCGAGTGTCTTCTCTCGAGCGAATAGCCCGACTCCTGTAGCATTTAACAGAAAAATAACGCAAGTGATAGTTGAAATATAAATTTATATCAATAGGCAGACGTCTTACGATCAAAAGAACACCGCTAAACAATAGATATGATCAACCTTTGTCCTAAAAAAAAGAGAAAACTGAGCTGTCGAGTGCCTTCTCACGAGCGAATAGCCAGATTTGCGTAGCGTTTAATGGAAAGAAAAAGTAGGCATTCCTTACTAGTAAAATGCCCTTGTAAATTATTCACCAAAGAAAGATGGAATAAGCGGATGTATTTATTCATTGCGCAGTTTTATATAACGTAATGTAAAAACATTCCCTCGACGTTGATGAATTGTACGAGAACGTAGATACTAGTAGCGTGCAGAGCGGACAGATAGCGCACCTGTACGAACGTTCACAAGATGGTAGATAGATAGCGGCACCGTAGCATATACCGACGTTGTTCCAAAAACGCCATTTTGTGACGTTCTTACCTAAAATCGAGAATTACATGTATGAGTGATTGAAAATAATCATTTTCACAGTCAGTATATGCGGTAAAAATAAATTAGGAGTTCTGGGATTACGTAATACACGAAGGTCTATTTATTTTCCAAGTTCGACATACCTGGAGACAAAGGTTTCTGCACTTGGAAAATAGGTAGCGCTATTATCGTGCTCACTTGTGAAACGCACGTTTTACGACACGCAGTAACGCATTGTTTAAGCAAATTATGCGCCAAGTTTATTTTTTTTAAGTACGTATGGTGTTAACGCAATAAAGAAAAATATCATGCTATTATTCATAGGGTTGGTGTAAAAAAGTAAACTCATTCGGCGCGAGATGAGAGATATAAGACGTCGTGAAACAGCCTAGAAGGAGGCTGTACTATAGTTAAATGAGCATGCGCTGGAACTTTGCGGCTATAGTACGACCTCAATATAGATCCTAATACGTCGTAGTTGGAGATAGGCCGGCCGGCTTGGCACTGACGGCGCCGCCGCCGCCGTGCGGTTTTCAAACTGTCACTGCCGCATTTTTTAACGGATTTTCACTATTTTTGTTTTATTTTTAATATTGTGACTTACCAAGTAATAACTGCATCTCTACAATTCATATTTTAAGGCCGTGAATTAGATACAGTATGTTTTATTCATTGTCAACGTAATTCCTTAAAAATTTTTTGGCATTCAATTTTGTTATTTTTTGAGGGTTCCTGAGATTGTATTCGTAGAATCGCTACCTTCGTTAAATCCAGGGTTCGTAAAATCGGGGGTCTAGTGTATTATCACGTTCACTGAAACAGCATTATAAATATTGCATTCGTTAGCTTTGTTTTAACAGATTCGCCATCATTACAGAACACAAATTTCTATGAACACAATGGAAAACTAGATTTCTAAAAGTTAAATAGCACGTCCATTTTCAACTAATTTTGCACAGGTTACATATGTGCTAAATTTCTTCAAAATGTAATGCAGTATCAAAATAATTTTTATTTTACCGGCACTTATAGATACGAGTTTTAAGTTTCCATTATAGTTTTAGCTTGGTCTATTGGCTACACGTAAATACTGGCATTCATATTTACGACCGCTCGTTAAGCATCCAACAACTGAGTAGATCCAGTTACATGACCAATGCTACCTGGTAGGATTATACCTAGTAAGTTTCCGTAAGCGCTTCAGTAGTCCTTTGTCACGGACACATTACTGCTACAGAACAATGCCGAAAACAGCCAACTGCCGAGTCCCGGGCAACAGAAATTAAATCAGAGGGTCTATATGCTTCGAACAAGATTATTTTGTAAGTGGTGCAATTGTAGAGAAGATCACGAAAGGTGCGACACTGTTGTAAAACATGTTAATGGTAAACATCATGTTAAAGTTATGTTAGGAAGTGCAACTGGTGCCAGCAACAAATGTCTGGCTACGGTGGAAGAAGTAACTACTGTTTCCAAAAAGATGAGAGAAGACAGAGAAAATATCATCATTAAAACTACACAGGCATTTATCTCTGCAAAAATACCACTTGAAAAATTGGACAACACAGAACTGCGAGAGTGGATGAATGAGTATGTTAAAGGAGGAGGGAATATTCCTTCAGCAAATTCGGTTAGCCAATCATACATTCCTAAGTTAGCAGAAAAAATAGAAAAAAAAAAAACTCACGGAAGAGTTCCAAAATAAGGATATTTGTATACTTAGCGATGAAACTACTGACAAGGGAGGTAGGTGTGTGTTCAACGTTTTGTTTAAAAAACTTAAGCCATCAAGTACTCGGACAACGAAACTTGTAGCTTCAATTGTTCTTGACTCTGCAAATCATGCCACTTGTTCTAAAGCGATTTTGGACACATTATAAATACAACATTAGTGGTAGAGTGACAGTTTTTCCTGAACCTGTGCTCACACGATGGAATTCTTGGTAGACATTGTGGAGTTTTTTAAGGAATCAGATATTTTCTGTGACCTTGAAAATTCTGGCACAAGCTGGCACATTAGCAGGAGTTCTGCTGAACTGACACAAATTAAAATTGAAAGTGAGTTTGTTTCAGTTCATGGAAAACCAATTGCAGAGCTAATACTATTTCTTGAAGGCTCTTCGTATACAACTTCACACATCCTATATTGTAAACTAAATGACTTAGTATTGTCCAACTATTGTCAGTTTATTTGAACAACTATCTCCACTAAAACACACAGAGGAACTCACTTCACTGAAATCCGTAACACTGAAGGCTCAGTGTAAACTGCAGGATTAGAAGAAAAGTGATATAATTTTCCAGCGTTAATAATTTGTTGAACCCCAGGAACATGGCCAAACCAGTTCCAGAAAACAAACAACTGAATAACGTACCGTTCATCAAACATGTGGAGTTGCATACATTTTTGGAAGGCTTTCATGCTTTGAGAAAGACCGTTGTTGAAGATCTAGGAAAATCTGATTGCTCAAATGTAGACATAGTGACACTCTTATGTTCCTTAAAAACTGACTACAAAATTTTTTCTTCAGAGTGTTTGAAAGCTTTGTGGTACCCTACCAGCAATTTTGACAGTGAGAGGTCATTTTCACAATATTCTTTAGTTGTGAGTGATCGACATAGCAAGCAAATGCAGAGACTCTAACTATAGTTAACTTTAACAGAGATTTATTCAAGCAATTCAGGCAGTGATAAAACTATGTAAATTTATTCACTGACTACAAAGTTAAAATGTCTTTTTAAAAATAATTTAAAGTGTTTCCGATAACAGGACTGCGTACAGGGTTTAAAATTTTAAAATAAATATACATAATGTTCTATTTTTCTGCTGCAAATTTAATGAAAACACAAAACACAGAAATTACTGATTTTAGAAACGAAATTGGCTAAATTATAAACCCATAATTTCACATCCCTACCTGTAGGTAGGTATTGTGTGAGCTGAATTCTAATGTGCACACCCTGATATAAAGCTAGAGAAAAGTGAACATAAGATAATGCCTGATGGTTTTCTTTTTTTGTTTCTTTTATGGTCTGAGTGTTGTGTTGGTCCGTTTTTTTTTTTTGCTGTGAGGTTATGAGGAAAAAGAGAGAAATGTGTCCTCTCTTCAACCTTCCCCCCCCCCTCCTTTAAATCTCCCAGGGCCATCGCCAGACACGGAGGAAACGAAGAACAAAGAAGATGGCTGGGAGAGAGTGGGAAGGGAAAGACAAATATGTGGGTTTGCTTTGCAGCCAGTTGCATGTAACTATCAGACAGTTAAGGGTGGGGGTGGCTGCAGCTGCAGCTGCCAGCGACATGCACTAGACAAGGCACAGCAGTTGATGCATGTGCACACAAGCACAATGTGACTTGAAGGGTGGGGGTGGTTGTACATGGAGTGAATGGTTATTGGTCCGTGTGGACAGTCAGGAGAGGTGTTATCTATTTTTAGCCATGCGTTTCTTACAGTCCAGCACTCACCAAGGAAAATGCAACACAGGTAACCAACAGGTTGAACATGGTATTTTTCAGCAGATTTTCCTGCATTTTCGACTATTTCAACCTTGAATTTTTCACGGTTCCTCAATAATGGGTTGTAAAAACCAAATGGTCGTAATATGTATAAGGGGTCGTAACAATGGGATTTTACTGTATATGCAACAAACAGGTTCCCTTTCCACTCATTTCACTAAGAATAGGAAGTTTGTATAAAATAAAGAAATGGACGTGTTGTCAAAAATTGCTTACAGATTAGAGAAAAAAAATCCAAGTAAATTACAAACCAAACTGAGCATCAACCATTATTCACAGAATCAGTTCAAACTGTAACCAAATCAATATAAAAAAAACTGCATGTGTCATCAATAACCATTCAATAAATAAACCACATATGTTTCTAAATCTGAGATGGTAAATAAATTGAAATAAATCAACAAAAACTGAAGTACAGCAAAGAAAGATTATACGTGTATCACGGAATGGGAAGGAAACCAAACAGACGTGTATGAGTCGGTCATTAGCCAAAAAGTGACACTGATAAAATGAAAGCGGAAAGGAAGGCATGGAGACAGCGGCTGCGGCCGACATGAGGAAGTAATTCACAAAACTGCTGCCACAATATTGGAACATGAAATAAGTATGCATAAATGTCAGTTCTTTGAAATTCACTTTAGGCAGTCGTGTGTACATTTTATGGTAGTTTACATTTGTTTTGCAAAATTGTGGAAAGTGGTAATCAAAATGTCTTGTAATCTATGGCGTGTTCCATTACGCACACGCACGTGTAGTACTTGTGCCGTTACGCACTCCAAGTGCACATGACTGTAGACTGGTTCCTTCAACCCTACGCACGTCCTTTTATATGGCGATGACCAACCTGGCATCGTATTTGCGAATGTGTCTGTGTTAATGGATGACTTGAAATGAGGCGGAGCTCCAGTCTTGTGTGGGATACAATTCCTACCTCCATGGATACCGCAACCAAACATGTCTACGATGAGATGTATGTAAAGAAAATTGGTTATTTGTTCGGAATTTGCCGCTTTTTCAGGTATAAATATTGATATTATGCATTTGCGTATCTTAACCATGAATTGAAACTTATATTTTTTTATGCTTGCATGCAAGTTTATGAGTGCACAAAATTTTTGGTTTCTGCCATTGCCAACCAACAAATTGGTATGTTTGTAAACAAGCTTTGTTCCCCACAGTACTCTTCCCCTGCAGTGTGATGTCAGAGGGCGTGTACTTAATCCTCCATTTGTTTTGTTAAGACTTTTCAGTTTGTGATTGGAGGTTAGGCTTGCTGATAAATGAAAGCACGTGTTAAATAATGAGAGACCACATTAAGAAAATAGGATTGTCTGCATCGCAACGAAGTAAATTTGAATATTGTAGTTAAAATGTGAAAGATTGTATGGAGGTTAATGATGCAAATATGCATAACAATTAGGCTGCAATCGAAACTATACCAGTAGCATTTTTTTTATCTTACATTTACAATTTTTTTGTTGCTTTTAAAAGTTTTAGTAATGTAAAAATGTAAAACACATTTACAATACAGAAAATTACCAATAGATTTTTAAGAAAACTGATTTCCTATGTTTCGATTTTACTAAAACAGACGTTATGTGTGCTGTTATAATTAGTAATTACTGTCTAATTATTCTGGCTCTGCAATGTAATAACTGAATACAATTTTTTGTGTATGATTATTCTGTGACTTATGCATATTATAAGCATAAGAAATCTGTAAAAGAATTGGTTGTGTTCGATGAAATGTGGTAGTGGAAAATTTTAATAGTTGACAGTTTTTTCATATTGATACAACCCTAATGCATAATAGTTAACCTGTCTTTTTTGCGATAGAAAAACGATAGTATGTGTCCTGTTTACATTCCACAAATGTATCATGTAAACAACTGGAGACTGGCTCTTAAAACTGACGTTCCCAAAGAACATACTGTGGTGGTACTTAAGCCCCAAACTACCACAGAAAAACTGTTTTCATGCTGTCTCTTCAAACTACCACGGCATCACGCACGGTAGAGAGAGAACTCTCATCTCAAGGTATATCATGGGTTACGAAGGCGTGCAAGAGCACGGAAATCAAATAAAGTTAGACTTCATATGAATGGCACATTTACTGAGGCGCAAAATTACCTGGCATTACAAACAAAAGAACATGCTCCACCGGTGGGCTACTAAGACCAATTATTACAATGTAGGCCATTTGCAAGAGTTAAAAGAGTACCTTCAGGCTCGCGCACATCACGCCCAAACGCCTAAGTAAACTTGTACCATAGTTACCGCGCCACTCAGATTACCATAACTGCTATCAAGCGGTGAATTGATCGAGAGAGAATAAAAAAAAAAAAAATATGAAGCTAATTCAACTTGGGCACATGGCCAATCATGTAGTCCACCCGGCCACGTGGTAGAACCCCTTATCTTGCGAGCGCAGTTGCGACAACTCATCTCAGCGGGTCAAGCAGAACTGGGAAGAGCTGCGGCCATCGCCAGAAACTTAGCAATGGGCGATTCTCAGAATTTAAGGCCCTTTGTCCAACCTCATGTGTTCCTCAGGCATCAACCTGTCACATGACTGAGACCATCCACAAAGATCAAACTTACATAAAACTGAAAATGTGAAATACATCCTATGGCCTTTAAATTACATCAATAAGTTACTTAGATAAAATTCATGAAATACATAGCTGAACAAAATGAGACTAGTCTGAACTCTCTGCAACAAAATTGACTGATAAATATTAGTAAATTAATAATTATGAAAATTAAGCTAACACTAGCCCTATGTAGCCCACCGCAATAATTATTGATTAGTTACAAATGAATTTGTTTTAAATTTGATAGCTTCTTGCTTCAGGATGGCATTCCATAGCCTCGCAGGACTAAGTTCATCCACAGATCTTGATGTTAGAAATTATAAGCTAAATAATGAATAAAGAAAACTATTTAATTGAAATAATGAAATCTCGGCGAAGAAACAATGCACTTACACTCAGAAAGCCGGACAGGCTCACCATTTTGACTGGGCACCTTATGAAATGTGGGGCTTCACTTCACACTGCACACAATATCAAATTAAATCAAAGTGGCTGGTTGCTGCCTTATGCGTGGGCTGGCATTGTGGTCGGTGTTAGACAAACACTGGGGTCGAGGAAACATCATCAAAATTGAAAAGATAAAAGAAGGAAAACATGGCTGGTGAGGCCAGGCCAGTACTTTTATCAATTGTGGGTCTCACATCACTAGAGGTGCCAAGTACTGCGAATTGTCCATAGTTTATACAGAATTACAGTTGTCCCAGAAATACTACGGAATTTAAAATTTTCAACTCTCCAATTTAAATTTGTGTGTTTATAGGCCATTCGGAATAAAGTGAGCACTAAAGATTTAACCTTTGAAAAAAATCACTAGCCGTTACTGCATATAAGCCAACATTAACAACAGTTACATTATTGTTTGTATGATTGGTAGCGAATAACTGCATGTAGTCCCGTGTATTTTCTTATTTGAATACAGCATTAGTGAAACAACATCAATTGCGGGCTACTGTTGTGTTTTTCTCGTCCAAGAAACACCAGTAAAGTAGTATAAAATGTTATTAAAGGGTGTTTGGTAATTCGGTTTGTTAGGAGGTTGAAAAAGACGTGGAAAGTGTTTTAGATATATCTTCGATACGTAGCGAACCCTTCCAGATATTAAGCTTATTTTTATTTCAGGATGATGATAAGTAAATGGCCTTAAAAAGGTTTTAAGAATTTTTAAAAATTCGAACTCTCAGTACCCTACAGGGGTGATAGTGTGATATTGTCAATTTTGCTTAGACTGAACTGGTTATCGTTGTGATTTTCACTTCTCGTGGATACTCGTACAAATATTTAAAATGTGAAACTAACATTTTTCAAAATTCGACTCCTAAAGAAGTGAAAAGGCATAAAATGTGTTTCTAGTCAGTCAGTGATGCTTATCAAACCAGTAGAGAAATTTGAGATATTGTTCGCACGATGAGAGGAAAATAAATTATACAAGAGCTTTATTCAACAGCTTTATGTAGACGTTTTGTTTTACAACCTCTATGAGACAAAGAAATTAATATTTCATGTTTTCAATTTGTTTTCGGGAATAATTTTGACGTTATATTGCGCAATTGTTTGCCGCTCGCATGTATT
>PNEQ01126130.1:0-10050 GCA_003012365.1 Medauroidea extradentata
TTTGGCTCCCATCCTTGCATCAAAACTGCCAATCCACTCGCCAAAAATTGATGAAGTCATCCATGCCTTTCTATTATGTTTGTAGGTGCATGGCAAGTTCTTTATGTTTTTAAAACAACGAGGCTTGCCAAACTTGCCTATTACTAAAGGCATCAACTTCTCCGAACCGTCAGCATTGCTGCACAAGAGTACTGTGAACTGTTCCTTACTCTGTTTTCCTCCATGGTATGTTTCCCCCCTTACATTTAGTGTTCTGTCTGGAAGGAGGTTGAAGAACACACCTGCCTCATCTCCATTAAAAATGTCTTTAGGTGCGTAGCCAGCTGTTATCGCAGAGAGTTTTGCTTTCCATGCCTCTTCCACTCCAGGATCAACAGAACCTTCTTCGCCAGTTACTTTCAATGTACTGTGGTTCCATCTGCATTTCAAACGGTGTAACCACCCATTGGATGCTTGGAAGCCATCCAAGCCCATCTTGAGAGCTTCAACCCTTGCTTTCTCCTGTAAAATTGGACCTGAAATTGGTATGTTTGAAGATCGCGACTCCATTAAAAAATCAAACATTTTGCGATCATGTGCTTCATCTAGGCAAGGCCTATGCTTCTTTCTGTCAGTTCCAAGCAAAACTGTGTTATTCAACTTATTTTTGTTTGAAATAATTGTCGAAAGCGTTGAGGTGGCAATTCCATACCTCTTGGTGACTTCAGATTTTTTTTCGCCGGAATCCACAGCATTTAAAATTTCTAATTTCTTTGCCACAGAAATTGACTTCCTTTTTTTCGCATCCATTGTTTTGGTCAAAATTGTTAACTTTGTTAACGGGAAAACATTGAAATGGCTGCACGGCCAAAACGACTTACAAATCAACTATGCTGGCGTGCCGAGTTCAAATAATTGTCGGATTTACTGTATAAAATTAAAACAAAATTACGTACTGAACAGGTTTTTTTTCCGCGGCGAAACAAAACACAACAACCCCAAAGACAAACATAACAAGCAAAGATACGAAACAAAACGTACGCAAACATCGGTCACTACGGGGTAGTAGAATTAACCTTACTATGGGTTAACTTTTAACTTCGATTTGACTAGAAGCCATTTTGTGCCAAGTGAAGCATCTTCGTGCCATACATCTATGACATTGCACGTATGTTTACGTTTTCATGGCTTTGAATACAGAGACAAATATCCACTGCGAGTGAAAAATAAATTAATTGTTACGAATATTAGTTAAGTAAATTGATTATTTCTTACTGTTCTACGGCAATATTAGTTCGTTATAAGGAAGTGGCCGTCATGACCAAGGAAAAATGCACGCTATTTAGAGGTGATTTAACCTGTAAAATAAAACTGTTTTGGCGGGACTTTATATTTTGTTTGTTATAAAGAGTTTCTCGTTAAAGTGGTGTTCGTAAGGTAGGGGTCTTACTGTATTTACAGCGATAATGGTCAATGACTAAATTCGTAAAATCATCAACCTTAGGTAACAAAATTGGGTGTTTAATCTCAAAATGGAGCAAAGAGCTGCGAATGCGTCCTCCCACCCTCAAAATACCCTCACTGTCCACGAATGGTGTTAAACATCTCAAATTGGCTGAACATTCTCTGTTGCCTTTCAGACTGTGTGATTCCTCCTTGAACGTGTCATCTTTTACCTGTTTGATACAAAACCTGAGCGCTGTGTTAAGTTCATCGACTGATAATGGTCCCAACTGTCTCCGAGGGTAAGCTGCTCTCAGATTCCGGACAGATCTGAGCACAAATGTCATAACCCGATGTAGCCGCCATAGCGATGAAAATGTCTGTACAATCTCTGTGAACCACATGTTTGTCTTCCTTGCCACAATTATAGAATTCACAGTCTGGTCCTTTACATCTGGCAGATCCTGCAAATCTGGAGAGGTGGTGAATTGAGGCCACTGATCAGGTGGTTCACACAGCCAAGAAGGCCCGTTCCACCACAGCTGATGGTCTACAAGCTCGCCTGGAGACAAACCCCTTGAAGCACAGTCTGCCGGATTCCACCTTGATGGTACATGCCGCCAGTGGCTGGGTGGCACTCGCTCTTGAATGTCAGCCACACGGTTGGCAACAAATGTTTTAAGGCGATGAGGTGAGGTACGGAGCCAGGCCAGCACGACAGTAGAATCCGACCATGCAGTAATGGCTGATAATTTCATTGTGGTTACTAGAACTTCCTCCACATAATCTAAGTAGTTTCGCTCCAAGCTGTGCGCCGCAAAGTTCTAGTCTCGGAAGTGGAACAGTCTTGACGGGTGCAACCTTGGACTTAGCAAGTAGCAAATATGTCCGAACATGTCCTGAAATGTTAATGACCCTAAGATAAACTACTGCAGCATATCCCTTGCTAGAAGCATCACTGAAGACATGTAGCTGCATCTCCATGCTACCTGCAGGAAGCACGTGCCTGGGGATTCCAATTCTCTTCAGTACAGGGCAATCAGCTGTGAAAGTTTCCCAAAATCTTTGATACTCACTAGGCAAAGGATCATCCCAACCAACACCTAGAATCCAAAGAGACTGCAGGAATGCTTTGGCTCTGAATACAACAGGGGTGAGCCAACCCAACGGATCAAAAATTCTAGCTATGTTAGAAAGTATGTTTTGTTTGGTGGATGTGGAGTCTGCGGGTAGAACATGGTATGAGAACCCATCAAGTCACCTCAAGGTGACTGACTGGCAGGTTCTCTAAAAGTTCTTGGTGACTACTCGACCATTTCCTAAGCTGAAACCCTCCACGTTTTAACAAACCAAACAAATCTGACAGAAGCTTGGCTGCATCCTCCAACATATTTCCTCCAGTGACAATATCATCAACAAAAATATCATGTTTCAGAACCTCTGCCGCTTCAGGGTAATGGGTGCCTTCATCTGCTGCTAACTGATGAAGGGTTCTCATTGCTAAAAATGGGGCTGATGATACACCATAAGTTACTGTGTTGAGTTGGTACTCAGCAACCAGTAGCTCAGGTGAGTCTCTCCACAACACCATCTGAAAATGATGATCTTCTGGGTGCATCAAAACTTGCCTGTACATTTTACTGATATCTGTTGTGAAGACAACTGTACGAGTGCGAAACCTTAAAATAATCTCTACAATTCCTTTCTGTAGTTTTGGCCCCTTCAGCAAGATGTCGTTCAATTATTTCCCTGATGTGGTCACAGCTGAAGCATCAAACACTACTCACAGCTTAGTAGTGGAGCTTTGTTCTTTCCTTACACCATGGTGGGGTATATAGTAGTTTTTGAGGATTTGTCCTGCCCTGTCGTGACACGTTCCATGTGGGAAAGTTCTTCGTATTCATATGAACTTGCCATATTCCTCTTTAAAGGAGTGTGAGTTAGTCAGTCTCTTCTCCAAATTATGCAAACGGTTTAGTGCTCGTTGGTGAGAATCCCCTAAGCCCAGTACACTGTTGCTCTTAAATGGTAATCTTACAATGTACCGTCCACTGCTGTTCCGGGAATGAGTTTCACGGAATGTAACTCGCACGCAATGTCCTCTGGGTCCTGGTGCTGAACAACTTGTGGTTCCTCTACCTCCCAAAACCATTTCATTTTTACGTCCAGGGATCTATCACTCTGTACAAAAAATGAAGATAAAGTGTAATTAGCATTAGCACATGCAACACGCCCAATGAGGACCCATCCAAATATGCTATGCAGAGCAGATGGAAACCCTTCTGGGCCAACGATCCGCCCACCACCAATAACATCAGCATAAAGTTCAGCTCCTAGGAGCATATCGATAATCCCTGGAGTGTGAAAACTGGGGTCTGCTAACTCTAGTTCATCAAACCAATTTTGAACTTCTGGTGACAAGCCGACTGTAGGCATAGTTGATGTTATCTTACGCAGTATGACAACATCAGTGCTCAAACAAGGACCGCTGGCAATGCATGGCTTCAATACACACGAAACCGTTCCTCGACCAACCTAGGGCTTTGTGTCACCCCCTAACTCTTTAACAGAAACCTGTGTCTTGCGACGCTTCAGACCTAGGCGTGCTGCACAGTCTTCAGCCATAAAGGAAGACTGTGACGCTGAGTCGATCAATACTCGAACCACTTGGAATTCGCCCAATGCATCTTTGATATGAACTAAAGCTGTTCCCAGTAGGATTGTTGACGGCACAGAACTGGAACTGGCCAATGAATGAACTGGTGTGGTCACCTCTGGTGTCTTCACAGTCTCCTCATCCAAACTCAAATTCACCTGAGATGGCAGAATTCAGCTTATTGTGAGCTGGAGTGTTGGCATGCTACAGGCTGTGATGGCGTCGACCACAATGCACACATGTTGCCTTCGACAAACAACTCTTTGTTTGGTGCCCCTTAAGGCAATTAAAGCAAAGGCGTTGTTTTCCTACCATTTCACGCCGCATGTCAGGTGATTCTCCTAGAAACACAGAGCATTTATAGATAACATGCTCGGCTTGACAAATGGTACACAATTGGTGCTGTGTGTCAACTACAAAGGCGGTTTTTATAGGATTAGGCCTGTGGTTTGATGAGACTACCCTGGATTCCATGACCTTCCGATACGGTACTTTAGTCTTCTCTCCAAGACTTGATAACTGAGTGGCAGTTGTAAGACCCTTACACCGAACCTCTAAAAATTCAGATAACTGCTTAAATGTTGGCAATTCTACCGTCGCATGTGCTAATTCAAATCGCTCCCTCGTTTCAGAGTCCAGCTTGTTGAGGGTCAGGTTCAACATTACAAAGCTCCACTCATTGACAGGAAATTTTAAAACCTTCAATGCACCAAGATTTTCCTTGAACGTATGCAACATCTGTCGTAATTTAGAGGGAGAGTTAGAGGTAATTGCCGGAAACTGAACTATCCTTTCCCAATGAGCTGTTGCAATTACTCGCACATCCTGATACCTATCAGTCAGCGTAGTCCTTGGTACAGAGTAATTTTCGTCTGGCAGTGGAAGACCTGTCACTAGCCGAAGGGGTTCTCCCTCCAATGAGGTTACTAAATAATGGAACTTTTCAACAGGCTTTAGTGAGTTATTACTATGCACTAGTGAGTGAAACAAGTCATAGTAGCCCTTCCACTGAGTGACTTGTTCATCAAACCTTGGAAGGGACAATTTAGGAAATTTGATGCTGCATGATGCTGATGTCGTTCCTCGTACTTTGTGTTGATCTTCTGTGACACAAGTTATTGTTTTCATGATGGTGTAATAGGCTTCCTCAAATTCAATCATCAAGTTTTCATGTTGCTCAGAGTCGAATTTCTTGTTACCTAAATTTTGGACACTTAGGGAAATGTGATTTTCTTCAGACTCTGTCTTCAACTTCTCCAAATCCCAACAGTGTGCCTTGAAGAGTTCCGTTTGTGCCTTGTCTTCATCCACCTGTGTTGCTAGACGCAAGACTCTGCTTATACGATCTGATGCAGGCTTTAGCCTGGCTTCCAAATGTCTTAAAGTCGTCATATTTCCGAGTAAAACAATCAAAAACAATCAACAGTAAATTACAATACCGTGCGTCTTGACCCAGACGTGTTCAGTTCAGATAAACAGTAAACAAACATCACGGAAAATACGCGATATGCAGCGATTCGAAAGTCATTATCGATAGTTACACGCACCGTGCTGACACGGCCGGCACCACGATTCGAGAGTCACTATTAGCAGTTACACGCACTGGGCGTACTGAAACACAGTCGGTTGATGAAACACAAAGGACAACGACAAAGTTAATAACCGTAACATACTTTACTAAGGTTGTAAATACCTACTGCAGTTCACCCGTAATCACCCGAAACGATACCAGATAATATTGAACATAACCGACACGACTCGCACACAAAGGAATGCCGTATGGAAAAGTACCAAGTAAGATGGCGCCGGATCCGGCCTGGAGGACCAAATTGTTCTCACCAATTCACTAGTCCGGAGGACCATCAACCAAGGCGGTTGCTCACAGTGTTAAAGATAAATACCAAACGGTAACAGTAAGAAATATGTCTCACGGAGACATAACCGTTGTAACACCTAACCTACATGCCCGCCGTGTTTACTTCACTGTTTTTCTTTTGTTACCAACCTCACACACACAAAATCCCAAACACATTCAATAAGTTTGATTGCTTTGTTTCTGACTTAAAGTTTGTTATCTTGAAAACATATGTACTCTTTATTTGTATAATGAGAGCTAATTCTTTCAAGTTTGATCTATAAATTAATTAATTTTTTTTACTTAGAATATGTGAATTATCATTATTTTTGCACAAGTTTATTATACTGACATTATCTTTACTCGTGTTTCCGATGATTACATGTCATTACCTGTAATATTTCTCGAAATAGTATTGTTTGCATTATTAATGTGCTGCCTGTATTGGGTACTAACTTAAAAGAAGGATATTTCTCACAGTGAGAATCCTGGTTTAAATCCTGTTGAGTTTTACTGACTCACTTAATTAAAAAATATTACAAGGAGGATAACCATTAACATGGTGTATTACATGCTAATCAATACCAATTGGAAGTCTTGGACCAAACTTTCACATTGACAATACAGATACATATACACCTATGATGCTAACCACCTGTAGGACAGTTGTCAAGTGTATCTAGGATAATATTTTCAGAATCAGACTTTTTCCTGAGACAATATTTCGTTTAGTTGACATTTCAATTCACTTTACAACTTTTTTTTTTTTTCGAATAATTTATTATTACAGGCACACACATTTAAATCTTAGTCTGCTATACTAAACATGGTAGACATAATTAAACCATACAATGTCAAGACATATTTCAAAACACTGAAAAATTGAATAAATATATTAGTTCAGCTTAAATGTGAATTTTAAGTGGTATTGATCCCTACCACCTTGGATTTATCTGTTTCTTCTCGATAACTTCTGTTCCAGTTGATGTATGAAAATTTTTGTCACAACAGGGCATAGATACAGACTTGATTGATTTTCTGTAATTGCTGGAACCATAATATATATATTTTTTTTTGCAACGTGAAACAGCTGAAAAGGAAAAATTGCTTTATTTACTGGAGGGACTACACAGGCAACAAAATTAACAAAAACAATGTCATATGGATTCCAAAAAGTGAATGAAACTATTAACTATGCCTTGTCAGCATGAAAAAAGTAAAACAATGTGTATTCCCTGATTTATAAGAAAAACCGCAAAACCGATGTCACAGGGATCAATCCCCCTTAATAAGAGTTCAATTCCCTTTAATAAGAGTACGTACTTAGTTTCTATGTCGCTACATGTTTGTTTATTCACTATAAATGGAAACTAAAAAATACTTTGTTTGTTAAGTCTGGGAACTACGGAAAAAATTAATATTTCACAGAGTTTCATTCATACAGCTAAATTTAACAGGTATTTATTAAAATAACAAATATCCACCTCTGTGACAAGTTTTGAACCACAATTTCTTGGCAGCAAATAAGTGCGCTATCACATCACTACGAAAACAATTTATGTACTGGGAAAGAGACAGTAATACTTAACAAACATTGTATGCAGTTTTGGCATTTTTCAATTTTGTGGGATTTGTTATTCAGTTCAAGTGATCAAGTCACATTGAAATTGTTTATATTAATATAAGGATTCATTAATCATGCTGATACTTAGTTTAATTCCCTAGTTGTCAAGTAAACAAATATTTTGTTAGTAAAGGTATTGTAACGGGGCTGCGTGTTGATGTTGTTTCTCAGGTTAATATGGTGGTGCTGCTGTGCATGTTGTGGTGTGCAAGCGGAGACATAACTCTCTTCCTTTGCTATAGTATGTGGTAGGCAGGCAAAACAACTAAGAAAACAAAGGAACTGACGTAGAGGTGGTGCCTATGATACTGATGCCCGGATAGCAGGGGGTTAATCAGCAACGAATAAATACATAAAAAAATAATATTGGCATCTAACTTTTATTTAACCTCTTTTTGAAGAATTTTACAAGACAAGGGCAATTAATATAGTGAGTGCTCGCCCAGGGTTACTTTTTGTGGATTTTTATATCTACATACGACTTGCCGCTTGAACTCAGTAGTAATACTTAGCCGTCATCTTATCAATCTTAGTTCTGTTTATGCGGTTAAAAGTACGTACTTCTGGTTACATAGATGTAAAATGAAAAGGGAGTATGCAACAGAAGAAATATCCCTTCTACTAACGAATCCGCCCTCTAGGCTTCACCTCCCCTCTCCAGCATTTCACATGTTCTTTCACTCCCGCCATGACGCCCCAACTAACAAAACACTCAGCCGGACATCTTTCCGCGACCAAGTCCAAGCTCCGACATACCACGACCATCTCCTTCCGGGCGAACACTCTGACTTACTCGGCCGAGCGGCGGAGTGATACAACGGGACCCAAGTTGTTTGAAAAGCTGGTCAATTGACATTTATAACAGACAAAAGGATTATAACATACTTACTGACAAAATTGCAAAGTGCTTTATTCCATAATATTTAGCTTGTCGCCACTTTGCTGGCAAAAGGGGGTTGATTTTTTGGTTTCCTTCAGTGTGCAATGAGGTGTGAACACGAGAATTCCCTGAAGGGGAGGGGAGGCTGCTAAATGTCCCAAGGAGAGTGGTTTCCCGGGCAGTCGACACGACACAGTCTCTCAGCAGAGCGGGAAAATTCTCACTTTTTATAAATGGGGTAGGCTTGTTTACCCCTCACCATTCTTAGAAGAGCTCCCTCAGGAGGCGGCGTTTTCGGTCCGACACAGGCTTCGGCTCAAAGTCGGCTTCCCTCTTCAGTTGCTGGATGCAGGGGTGTGGTAATGGTGTAGGTTTTTCCGGAGTTTTTATGGGGCTGATTAAAGGTAGCTGAAGGCGGTGAAGGTCTCTCAGGATGCGGCTGAAATTGTCTCGTTTTCGTCTAGGCGGCTTGTTTTCAGTGTCCTTGTATTGACGTCAAAGTTTGAAAAGGGTTTTGGATTGCTTGGCGGTTCTCTGAGGTGGGGGAATTACTCCCACAGGTATCGTACTTTCACTGACAACGGCCTGTCTGCGCTTAGCTGCGGCTTCTGCCTTACGACCTTCTATTGAGGCTCGTTCCTCAGGCGAGATAGAAATAACTAGGCACTCAATATCAGACATTGGTATCTCGGAATGAAACTATGAAATACGTTTTTGAACTATATATTGTTATACCTTGACACACTTCTACATTCACTGACTGTACACACAAGTTACTACATTCAGTTTCTCATATACACAAGTCTCTATATATTACTGGTTTACACACTTCACAATACTTGACCGCGTGGTCGTTTATGCACGGAGTCCCGGAACTTCTCACGGACTTGGCTCTACTTCCGCCTCCGGCGGTCACAGATATGCGCCTCGTGGCGACTCGCGGTAGGGTGCGTTCCCTAATGCTGCCCGCGCGGCTAGGGCGCGTCTCCTCCAAACAGTGCTTTCAGCACTTGAGTAGGTAGGACCAGGTTTCCGCTTACTTCTCAGTAAGCAACCTGTATAGAGGATGGGTAAAGGGGTTTCCGCTTACTTCTCAGTAAGCAACCCACGGAAGATAGGTTATGGTGAACAGGTAGGAGGGCGGGTTTCCGCTTACTTCTCAGTAAGCAACCCTGGGGTAAAGTGGACGTCAGGTTTCCGCTTACTTCTCAGTAAGCAACCCTTTCGAGGTAAGGGGATGGTGCCTAGGCTTGCTCGGGCCTCCTCCCCGAGCCCTAGACTGACGATTTGGCTAGGCGAGCGCCCGCCTTATATACCCCTGAGGGGGGCTTAAAGTCCCGTTAGTGGGTGGTGAAAATGACCGCCGCTGGAGATGAGGCCGTCTGCTAGCTAGCAGGCGCACCACTCCAACACACACAAATCTCCCACACTCGGCAAAAAATACGTGACTCTATTTAAACATTCCCGCAGGGCCGTGGAAATGTCCGTGTTGCCAAAAAAGAAAGAAACCAAACACTAAATAAATACACAGACTTAATAATATTACGTTTACAATAATTACATACACACTTTCTCTCTTAAAAGTTCATATTTCGCCGCCTGGCATTATTTGT
>PNEQ01126135.1:0-11877 GCA_003012365.1 Medauroidea extradentata
ATCCGACAATTCCCCTACACTTTGGCCCGATGTTTACTCGTTCTGGTAATTTGTATTCTCAAAATAAAGGTGCATATGGATTTTATATAATAGATTCAATCAAGGCAGTAAGTGTAAAAACTGAAAATTGGTTGCTTAGTTTCAATGGTCAAGTAAACCATTTATGTTTTTACGAATCTGATAAAATGTACAATAAATGGGCTCAGTTTTGGACGATGGCACGCATGTTTATGTATGATGATACCTACCCTAATATTTGTAGTGAACTTATTACATATTATCCAGGAGTGATAAGTTTAGAAAATGATCCTATTGTTTTAGAAACAACCACGACTACTACGACAACTTTTGAACCTGACGAAGGCAATACTTGGTTGGTGCAACTAAGCAATGCTGTTGGAATGCTAAATACGTGGAAGATTTCTCACTTTAATCTTAATGTAACAGAATTAATTTTGATTAGCAGTTTGGGTTATTCCGCATGTTACAAAATTCAGTGTTTGAACGAAAGCGAACAAAAACGTATTAAAATGTCTCTAAATTTAGGGAAATATTACAGCGAATCATCTTCTGGCTTTAGAATGGCGAATTATTACAGGTTTGATAAAAACAGTACGATCATACATTTAGGAAGCAACCCAAAAGTTGAAACCGTTGAGCGAAAGGTAGATGCAGAAAAACTAAATGTGTTGCAGTGCGAACCCAATTTCAACGATATGATAGCTTTCAGTACGGTGCATGATGATGTAGACAATGTAATAGGTCAAATTGACATTGATTATATAAAAACTGCAGATTTTTCATTAATGTTTGAAAATGATTACCTTTGGCTGTATGATCGTGCCAAGAATATAGTATCAGTGGGCGTTAATTCGAGTATGCCTTTATCAGTTCTCAAGTTTCCTTCGGAAATTATACAACGCAAACTGGGATCTGCAGCTAAACTGCTCGTAGGAACTCTTAAAGATAATGTGTATTACGTTCCTGTTCAGTACAGTGCTTTGAATGCTGTATTTGAAAATATAGTAGTACCTGAAACATTAACGTAAGAAATGAATATCATAGAGAGTTTGTTACAAAACAAACCATTTCGAAATGGTGTTGATCCTAAATTCTCTGTGTATCGCAACAAAATATCTCCCAGAATATTAAAGTACATTTTTAATAATTTCGAAATATTTACACCTGAAGAAGCAAATTACGTGTTACAAAAAATGATGCCTTATCAGCTTATTTCTGAAAATGAAAATTATAAGGAAGTTAACTGGAGCAATATTGAATTAGAAAGCGATTTTCCCTTTAATTATACGCTCGTGCTGAAAACGTATGATGATATCAACTCTACTAACATAGGTAACATTGAATTTGTAAATTTTTATACAGACAGTATAAAAATAAAAGCTGTTAAACCTAGAATACTTTTACCCGAACTAAATCTCACTGATACCCAGCAAAAAACTATGGAAGATTATTATAACTCTTTACCTAATAATAAGCAAATTCTTTACAAACAACTGTGTAAAATATTTGGTGGCGTATACCCCTTGGTTTATAAATCAGTTACAAAAATTGATAATAACGAGAGTGAGTCTGATGAAAACATGGAAGAATAAGAGTTTATATGGGGCAATTTTATGGACCAACACATCATGATCAGTACAAAGCAAATAAATATCTTTTCGAAAGAAAAAAAATTCTTACTTTTAACTATTATTTTAAAAAATATCCTCATATTATTTCACACGTCTTTGTAGAAATTCACGCTTACAACGAATTGGCTACACATTATCCCGATTACAAAGACATGTGTATAAAAGTGAGACTTAAAGGCAGTCCGAAATTCTGTCAGCAAACTAAATGCAACATGTTCTATGCTAGAAATGGAAAATGTTGCGACAAGGATTTACCACGAGTATTCAAATCTGGAAATACTGATATTGTCGCATGTCAGCCTGCGTGTTTTCACGTAATGGAAAACAAAAATTTTCACGGTCAGTTAACTCACTGGAGTGATAATTCCAAGTGCTGTCTGATCGATACGCAGGAAATATTTAACTTGGGTATCGACGATTATCATCGTACCATCAAACACCCCACACCTCATGTAGACACTATAGGTACAGGATTTGATCTAGATCCAAAGCCATACTTAGATAAAGATGGCAACGAAAGTTTTCATTTCCTATTAAACAAATATTACTGTGACAATTTTAATTTAAAATTCGATGAAACACGGTGTACCACTACAATCGCAGAGGATATTATAGGATTCTTTATCGGCGACACAATTTATAAATTAATAGAATATTCCATTAAGGACTTGGCTCACGGCCACACCATTTATGACGTTTCCGAGCCAAATGTTCCACCTCCCACTGCGACACCTCAAAGTCTAGATGATTGGTTCAATGATGTAAACTACGATGCGTTTTGTATTAATCCTTTTGTGAGTCTAAGTGAAATGGGTATTGTGGATCAGGTGCGACATTTATTCTACACTACGGAATTTGGTTGGCCTGGAAGGTTGGTTGAACCACTGTTAATTTATGCTTCACCTAGTGAACAGCATAGTAAACAGCGATCGGATTCCAATGTAAAGAAAATTGATTTTCAAAAATTGTATGAAAATAGTTTTGTTCCCATTCATTTAAAAGTAGATCAATTTGGTTGTAGAAAATTAGACGAATACACAATCCTCAATATTCTGCCACCTGCACCTATAATTTACGACGAAGGTAGCAGATCGGCCACTCCTCAAGAATGGATTGAAGCCGTTTTAGAAGCCATATTGTCGCCCGAAAACCTAGCATTCATGGGCTTAGAAGAGGCAATCAAGTACGGTCTTCGCAAAACATTAAAAAATTTTTTGCCGAAAATGGCTCAAGAATTACGAAATTTGGCTTCTTCTCTGGGAAAGACAATGTTCAAGACTTTAATGTCAGATTTTGCAATAAATTACATTGCCAAGACTGCACTGACAACGACCGCTTTTATAATGACGAAAATGGCAACAATTGCGTTGCTAGCGCTGAATCCCATAGATTACATTTTAATATTTCTCATGGTCGTGGATATAATTCTTACATTTGTAGATCCTTTGAAAATGAACAGTTTGCAAGGACAAGAAGCTGTTGATAACTATTCGAAGTTGGATATAGAAATAAAAAAAAGAAATTTCGGTTATGGGACTTACGAGTATTCGCCCATATTTTTCATAAATATATGTAAAATATCTGAAATAAAATTGAAAGAAACGAGTAATATCATACTAAATAATGAATTAAAAACAACAAAAGAGCTTCCCCGAAACAAAATAATAAATCTTCCGGACATTGGCATCACCTTCGACCAAGTAGTAGATGAGAATGATTTTCAAACGAATGCACTTTTAAAAATGAACTATTTACACAACTTGAAAAAAAATTCCAATATGTCAGTCATCAACTGGGAACAGGATGAATTTATTCCTTTCGATAAAGTTGAAGAAATATTAAAAAATATAGATAGTAAATATCCGGATCAGTTTATAGATTTTCAATTTTATACACAAGACACTATAAAAAAATAAAAAACGTTGATTTATGTTTAAAAGTGTTGAGCATTTCATCGGTAACATTTGTCGTAACAATGTTAGCCTCTTCCAAATCGTTTTATTTAATTATATTTCTAGCAACATGTACATTAATTCTGGCAGTTATCACTCAAACATTCATGTTTCAACCATCTATTATTTAACATTTTCAACCATCTATTATTTAACATTTAAGGATCAGAATCTGAATTTTGACCAGAGCCTGAATTTTGACCAGAGCCTGAACTTTGACCAGAGCCGGCACTTGAGGCTTTGGAACTGTTTGATGAATGTGGTATACTCATATGAGATGTACTTACTTTATCTTTAATTTTATCCCAGTTTTTATACGCAAGTATCCCACAAATCAAAACAACTGTTAAAACAGCAACAATAATTAAAAAAGTTGTATTTGTTAAAATTGAAAAATCAAATACCTTATTTCTTTCCATTGCTTACATATAGTATTAATACTTTTTTTCTAAAGTTACACATGTTAAAAGTTATGTTACCATTATTCATCCGATGCTTCTGTTCACCGCTTTTATACCTTACCCCCCCCCTCTTTTTTTATAATGCTACCAAATAAGGTAATCCATTACCATATTTGGAAATTCCTCCCTTCCTCTTTTTTTGTTTCGTCTCTATTTAAAGAGAAAATATTTAGCTGTTGTTATTCAGTGTAACTTAAGCTTTCAAAAAAGAAACAATGAGCCAGTTTGTATGTATAAATAAACAATACATATCAGAAATAAATGAATGTTGTGAAGTTCAGGTATATGTAGACTTACAATTTAAAATATGGTATAAACTGCAAGAAATATTAACATTTTTATACTTGTGTATAGAGAACATTCCTGTAAATTATATTGCAAATATTTACGTAAATGACGAAAAGGTACAAGTTATTTGTGAAGTAGGATTCTACTATCTCATCAAGATATCTACAAGAAATAGTATGGAGCACTTTTTGGAATGGTCCATTAACGAAATCAAATTGGTAGTTCATTCGTCTGCAGAGTTACAACAAATTAAAATGGCATCCAATCAACTGAATGTGACAATGACTATTTTTGGGAATTATTTGGGACATCTTAAAAAGTCTGTTGAAGATATGGCAGAATATCACGAAAAATTGAAAGCTTCTGTAAATCAGTTTCATAATGTGACTGACGCACCTGCAAATAATTTCAATAACGTAAAAGAAGAAAATAATTGTTACTTTAGTATTACGAACATGGAAGAACTACAAGAACTTCCTTCGGATACTTTCAAACAAGAAGCTGATAGACTTGTTCAAGAAATTATGGAAAATGAAACTCCTACGGAAATTTCAGAAATTGAAAAGGAAAAAGTACAAGAAGGAAATGTTTCCATTCTTTTATACGATTTAGGAAACAGACAGTACCTTTTAACACAAAGGAAGAATAAGGATATTTTGTACGCTATGAAGAAGTTGCAGGGAAAGTACCCAAGAGCTCAAGAGGTGTTTAAAGTCAATACGCCAAGAAAAATTAAAATTATGCCAGAACTAAAAAAAAATGAAATGTGATATCATTAAACAAAAAAAAGAACATTATACAGATAACAGAAGATGGTACAAAAGAAGATCTTATAGATGTTATTACCAGTTGCATTAATCAACATTAAATTTACTATGTTTTCTTGGGTTGCATTCACCAAGAAGTAGAGAAACTGATATCAAAACATTGTGATACTTGTGTGTATTTCAACTTACAACAACTGTTCTTGCTAAGAATTCTTTCAAAGTACAAAACAAAATAATTTATTCTGCTTCAGTTGTCATGTTTTTATTATGTATGTACGTAGTAAGGCTAATAAAAAATTTTTATTAAAAGGACAATTTTTTTTGATTTACACCATATGTACAATCACAAAACATATATTAAAATTAAACATATATGTATTAATTTAACACTATGTACACAGTTCCACATAACCAGTAAATATTATTCACATATGTACAGTCACGTATTAACAACCAGTAAATAGTATTTACTTTTTAATACATATATATATTTTATCACATACAAAAATACAAGTAAGTAAAGTTAATAATAAAAATCCTGAGATAATTATATTTGTTTGCATTTCTCGGTTGTTTACAATATTTGACACTGCTTGAGTAGAATTTGTTAGAATAAATGTATTATTCTGTTTAAAACTTACTACTTGATCAAGTACTAGAAGAACAGACATGTACTTCATCGTCTCCGAATTATAAATATAACAATGTAGATATTACATTTATTTATATTCCTTGACATATTTTTTTTTCAGTCCTAAATAAGATTACTCTTCAATGTATCTACTAGCATTTTTTTAAGTATTACAATTGTTATACTGGTGTGGTATGAACTAAAACAAGTTTCACAAATACTACAATATCTTCGTTTAGATCAAACAACACCTTTGCTTGGTCAAACACATACTGCATATAATTTTATTACAATAACTTTGGCAACAGTTTTTGAAAATATACCTAGTACTTTCAACTCTGATATAAATTTTGCTAAAATAACATCTTCAAATGTAGAATATTATACAACACCACCCTGGATAAGTACAATCACAGATTGGAAAATGTTATACTTGAAAAATTTTTACATGCAACACGACCAATACTTTGTAGAGAAAACACAAATCATAGTTATACATGTGTATGTTTACAACTGGTTAATTAGTTTTGCTATTTTATCAGACGAATACGAGCCAGAAACGATCACTCAACTGACATGGGTCAATATATTGTCTCAGGTATGCAGTTCTATCTGCAACATGAATTTATATTATTCATCAAACTTGATATTCTTCATTTTAAATAGCACAAGTTTATTGGAAAAAGCTCTTTACGAGACACTTACTCTAACAGGGACACTGAATACCATAAAATACACAAAATTCGAGACTAGTATTCCCATTATATTGCTCTCTCATAGAAATTTCGCCAAGGAAATATCTTTAGATGAGTTTGATGAATATCGCATTACGTTACAGATCCCCACAAACAAAAAATATGACAAAATAAAATTAATGGAATCATGTGTGTATTCTTTGAAGGAATCTACAGCAGATTTTGAAACTAAAGATTTTTATTCTGAGGAAGCAGAAAATATTCTAGAAAATGATTTGTTTGAAGATACGAAAACATTTACTTCTCTTTATAATCCGACATTAAACAGTATGTTTGTAAAAAAGAAAGAAAATTCCAAGTTTAGAAAATTTATAAATAAATTTATATTATGATATTTAAGGCCTAATGCAGGAGAGTAAAGTAATTTAAGAATCATAATGTTACTTTTTAATTTGAACTGTGATTCAAAAATATGCGCACAATGTAAAGAAAAAATTGAAAATATAGGTCATAAATGTTCGAAGGCATACATATCAAAGTATCTAAATATAAACGAATATGAACAAAATATTTCACCTCTGATTCGTTTCAAGATGCATTTCAAACCATTTTATGATAACGTTTTTTCTTAAACACTAGTCATTATGCATCTAATATTGAATGTCATTTGGTTACGGAGGATGATATTGTTCCAGTAGACGTGATGACATTGTTGAAGGAATATTCTCCTTCCGAACTGTATTCTCTTTATTTAGGAGTAGGAAATCTCCGCGAAGATATGTGGTGGTCCGAGAACGAGGAAGAAGAATATGAAGATTCATTTACCTTAAATGAAGATGGTTACTCTGATGTACAACAATCGGATGAAGATTAAGCAATGTCCATAACAATTGAAAATTTGTTGAAAATTTTCAGCACAAAATTATCCGTGGATGAAGTGTATGTTTTATTCGCAAAATCTAAATTGATAAGTGAGATACAAAAAGTAATTGTCGATATTGACAACGATATTGATCATACACATTCTCAATTGAACTTTACTATGGAAAACCTTGAAAAATATTACGACTTTAGAAAATGTCCATATCTTTTAAAATCATCTCAGTTTTATGAATTTGAATTTTTGACCTCAGAAAAGTATGATTTGAAACAGAAATTGTTGAAGACCGAGTCGGAAACAGAAAGGCTTTCAAAACATTTGGCTGCCATCGACAATGGTCAAACTAGCGAATTAAGGAGACGATTGTCAAAATCAAATGATATATTTCAAGAATATGTTCAAGATATGAAAAAAAAATACTTGAACTCTTTCATTTATGGTGTGCTATTGCCAGAAAATATTAAAAAATACCTGGAATTGTATTGGTTGTTAATGGATATATTTCTACACATTATAGAATGTGAACAGAATAAAGAACTAGAAAAAGAAATATCTGATAAAAAGATAAAAATAATAACTTACATCAACAAAACCATTTCGATGTTAAAAAATAACGGTATGAAAGATTAGCTCTACCTACCTCCAGTTAATATTTGGTCAATTTTTTGAACAAAATGGTATATGTCTTTTTCAAAACTCAGAGAAAACTTAAGCTTTTTTGTCGATTTCTTCATTGCAATGACGAGAAAGCAAAAACCAGCTAAAGTCTGCAAAAATGTTATTGTTCACACGAGCGGTGAAAATGTAACTCTGACTTCCAGCAATAAGTTAAACAATAATTATAATGCATTTTCTTTAATTGAACGTGAATACTGGCGGTATGGGTTATTTGTAAGTGTATTTTTTTTTAGTATTTTAGAGGTTTTTGATAGTTACTTGTGTTGCAAAAAATTTTTCTGCTAAAATCAACTAGGTTCCAAATTGATAGGTTTATGTGAACTGTAATATTATTACCAATACCTTCTTCACGTAAAAATAAGTGTAAAGAAGACTTGTTTGGGTATAATGTTAGATTTCTCTATGGCATTCGAGCCACTGGTAATTGCCGTGCAGCAAAATTATTGTATTGTATCTTGTTCATTATACATTTATTGAACCACCATCCTTTAATATATCGTTTAAGATATCTTTATTAATAAATTGTTGAATTAGCAGAGATAGAAATTCGGCATTTTGTTCAGAAGTTATAAACTTATTGAACCAGTTTTCATTAACAATTTTTGTATTACCTAAATCAGTAACTAGGTCAACAAAAAACTTTTCCATCTTGCAAGCAGGTATTTGTAATTTAATTTTTTTTTTCTGAAAAATTTCTTCTAGCATTAGAGAATAATAAGTAATTTGCATGTTATTCCTATCATTGTGATAGATAAACATCATATAAGGAAACAGCAGATGGTTCCAGTACTTGTACTTTGGAAGAGATTTGTCTAACCGTTTTTTAAAATTGTATACGGCCTCGCAATCTCTTCTATTGTTAAAATTAAATGACTTTTTAAAAATAAGTTTCATTTTTTCCACAGATATAGTTTGCAAGTAATGTATATATTTTTTCAATGACATTCCTGAAAAACCTATTGCTACAAGTTCACGTTCGTATTTTTGTTTCATTACTGCAAACACTTTATGTAATTTAATCAAATATTTCTCCTTCGGGTCTCGTAATGCACTTATATCGCGGTGGTAATCAACCAAATTATCATATAAATAGTTGACTAACGGATGTTCATAGTGATTTGTAGCAAACCAGTTTTTAATTATAAACATAAACATATTTATTGTTAAATCATTCAATGTTAAATGAGAGTCTTCGGGTTGTAAGATTTCAATACGGTCCGAAAAGAATATTAGTGCAATATTTATCCCAAATAAAGAAAATGCATACATTAAGGAAAAATTTTCCAAATTTAACATAAAGTCAAATATAACATTTTCTAATTTTTCATAATCCACGGTATTTTCTTTTAAAATAGTATTGATGTCATCTTTCGAATAACTGCTGTAATTAGCATAAACTTGGTTCAGTTCATGAAGCATTTGAAACATGTCCCAATTATGAAGGCTAAGAAACATATGTATGCATCTTAGCCATTCTAATCGAATGTCTGCATGTGTATCGTTGATAACAACTGGAGAACTAGTAAACATTTTTTTGTATACAGTCATTAACATTTCATGTATCTTCCGTGGTTCAATTTCTTTAATCAAAGAGGGATCTACTGTATTTTTCAGCATATATAACTGCACATTTACGAGATCAGAAAATTCAGTTACATTAACTTGTAATTTAATTTCAATGTCTGGAATCACCTGTATGATATTTTTGAGATCTACATATTTGTATATGTTTTTTAAAGTAATTTCCATTTTATATGCTTATATGTTACCTACCTAAAGTATTAAAATTTTGAAAAATAAATGTTTTAAAATCATTAAACCAAACCTCATTTATAAACTGTGATGGAATACAAAATAAAGTATGCATGTTTGACTTTCGGCCGAATATTGCACTAAATGCCTTGTACCTTGAGTCGTCGTAATGGCATCTGAATCCAAAAAAATTTGAAACTTTTAATTCCCCGTGATCTTTAATCATTTTATTCAAAAGACGGTGGCAACCGAGATCATTTTCTTCATCAAGTCTCGTGTTATCAGACCCCCTCATATTTTTTAGAATGTGTCTACAAATAATAGATTCTCGATCTGTACCACGTTTACTATGCATTTTTTTGCAATTACAAGATAGATATTTGGGCGGACGTTTAACAAAATCCGTCACACTACAATTTTTGTTATTTTTTACATTTTTTTTAGTATTATCATTTTCATTTTTGTTATAAATGTCTAATAGTAAAAAAAACATGTCGCCACATTTTATAGTAACTAATGGAATCACTTTCAAATTTAACTGGGCGAAAAAAGTTTATTGAGTAATAACTGGTTTCGTTTAAAATATAAACATCCAATAAATTTTTTACACATAAATATATACTGTGATTGTTATAAAAAGTATCTCCAGTTAAAATAACATCGTGAAGAAAAACAAGAAATTTTTTTGGTCCATCTAAATATTTTTCCAATTTAATTACGTTCATGAGAGGTCCTGCTATAACTTTACCACGAATATTATTCATTGGATAAGATATTGTTATATTTTTACCTAGTGATTTAGACAGTAAATAAATCGGTAAACCATTTGATTGGTGTGATATGTACGTTTTATTAAAAACATGGTACAATTGATGGTTTTCGAAAATATAAGTACATCCTTCAAATGATTCGTGAAAAGGATTTTTAATATCACAACTCATAATTAGCTTACATGTAAGTATAACAAGGTAGGTAATACGTTCTGTATTTATTACACAATGCAATTATTCACAAAAATTGATATATATGATTATATAAATACTTATTGCAATGAGTAAAATTTTTCCCATACATTAGAGATTTCGTTAATGTTATGCCATATTATATTGTGTTTATTATTAAATATTTTACGTTTAGGAAAATTTTTTTTAGAAACGGTTCTTTTACATTCTGAACATTTTATTTCTATATAATTTGCAGCTACATGTTTAGGAACATTTTTTTTAGAAATAGTTATTTTACATTCTGAACATTTTATTGCTGTATCATTCTAGTTTCCAAAAGCTGATTATTAAAATTTTCTTGTTGAAAGTCATTTTGTTTTGATTTAAAATCAATCTCTCCATCTACACTTTGTCTTCCAACTATTTGTGTTACTGGAAGAAATTCTAAAGGTTGTTCATTTGAATTTATTTGTTGAAAGGAAAGTGGTATTTGAGTAACATCATCCAATAACTGTTCCATTTCTGATAAAGTATTAATTATAAACAAAGATTCGAATGACAAATTTGACGCTTTATCTAAAAGATAATCCATCTTTAAAAAGAAGGAAAAATCACAAAATTTTTTAGAACTGTTTGATTGATCATACTGTATAGACTCACTAGGTAACCGTAGACTAGATGGCTCATGTAAAGATTCTATTTGTATATTGGTGGACGACTCACTGAGTAACTGCAGAATAGATGGCTCATGTAAATGCAGATCCGTATTTGTTGGTAGAGGCTCGAAATTCGTACTGGGTGGCCACAGAATAGATGACTCATGTGAATGCAGATCCGTATTTGTTGGTAGAGACTCGAAATGCGTACTGGGTAACTGCAGAATAGATGGCTCATGTGAATGCAGATCCGTATTTGTTGGCAGAGACTCGAAATTCGTACTGGGTAACTGCAGAATATATGGCTCATGTAAAGACTCTTTTTGCATATTGGTGGACGACTCACTGAGTAACTGCAGAATATATGGCTCATGTGAATGCAGATCCGTATTCGTTGGTAGAGACTCGAAATTCGTACTGGGTAACCGTCGAATAGATGGCTCATGTAAAGACTCTATTTGCATATTGGTGGACGACTCACTGGGTAACTGTAGAATAGATGTCTCATGTGAATGCAGATC